>JAJOZX010000108.1:1532500-1727500 GCA_023014485.1 Bathynomus jamesi | reverse complement strand
AGTTATTCACATTAGGTAACCATTTATTGGGGGCAAATATCAAAAGACATGGTTGTGTCAGGATCGTCAGGATCATCAGTCTGCTCTTCGTTTGCGTTTTGGGTCAATGGATTGTTGCAATCCAGGCCGCTGCCACATGCACAGAACATTGTGCAAGGGATTCCGCGTCCCATGCAGCCGCAGCGACTCCCCCTGCATGCTGATTGTGATTCACACCCACATCTGATTAGCTTCAGAACTTCATCTGGTGCTAAGCACACTCCTTCACCAACTGTTTTTGGGATGAGAACTCTGTTTGTTTCGTCTCTCTCCCACCCATAATGCACAGGATCAAGTGGTGGTGGGTCACACTTTAGTGCATCGAGCCAGTTCGCCACAGTGTAGTGGGCTCTGAGCACATTTTGATGGAAAGCTTCAGTTGTTGGTGATAGAGAACATAGTTTGGGTGCAGCAGTTCCCGACTTCCCTGTCTTCTGAGCCCATACTCGCTGACGACACTCAGTAAGAGATGAGGATTTCTTATCCCCATAGCATGCAACAATTAACGCTGTTGCCTCTTTCTTGATATGGTCAAAGCATGCATCAAGGAACCCAAGCTTGTCTCGCTTCCGACCCTTCTTGGCTGTGGCAATCGCAGTGGCTTTGCCGATGCCATGTATTGCTGCAACTGTGTCACAACCATTCAAAGCGTGTAGTTTGAGGATTTGTGGGATGATGTCTTTGTGCTGGGTTACAGTTGCTCGGATGTCCACTGATTTTCTGCTAAGCACTGGAGACTCCATAATCATGGGACAGCCTAGTTTCTTAAATTCATAGAAGTGAGTCAGCATGGCAAACACGTCTGTGTCATCACAAATGATGGAGATGCGGGCATCAAAATCTTTCTCAGCTTGTGCGATAGCGTGTTGTGTGTTATCACGTCAGCCTCTACATGAAATGATGAGAGCTCCAATGCTGCTTGACTCCTGCCTCGCACAATGGAAGTCGGTATGGTCTGCCATCCTGCAAGCACTAGCTCATGTTCTTGGGTTACAGTTGCGAGATACTCACTGTCAGCAAGGATTTGCTCACAGAGCAGCCTGTTTAATTGCTTCTTTTCGCGGTGCACGTGAGAGCAGCGTCTCTTGTAGGCAATGGGGTGTTGAGGTCCAGCTTGTGAACTCTGCTGCTCTTGCTTCTCATTGCCCGAGTGCTTGATTTCGGAGAGAAATCATAGTAGCGATCAAAAGCTAGTACTACAGATGCATGAGAAAGATGTTTCGGTAGCCATACTTTGAAGGTTTGGATAAATGTAGCAAGTGTGCCACTTGCAGGCCAGTCGACTGTCCACAAAACACCTGACACATCCATGATAACAACTGTTGGTCGACCCCATGTTCGAGAGGATGTTTCCACTCCCAAGTTCTGCTTCAGTGCGGACTTAGCTGCAGTTCTCATTATGATTATGACATCTGGTTGGAACAGTGCGGGTGGGTATGCCGCAAGCTCTGTTGAGAATACATGGGTCAAGTCAAGTTCGCGTTCGCTCATCAGCAAACCGATGACGCGTGCATAAATCGCTTCTTGGACCATAACCAAGTGGGTACCCACCTTGATATGTTTCGTTTTACTTGCAAAGGTGATGACATGTTTGGAAATGGTGCCATAAAAGCCTTGTGGCGATGATGACTCGTACTGTGCCAGTTGCGTCTTTCCAATACTAACAGCTCTATCGGCATTGGCATCTGGAGATGCAAGCTACCCTGTCTGAATATTGTATAAGTTGCCTCCTGAATGTGACTCTGGATCCATTGGGTTAGGCCTGTTCAAAAATCAACTTTTTCTTATTTTCATAGGTTTCTGTACATTTTCCGATGCTTTTTGACCTGAAAAAGCCGAAAATCACAACTATTTTGACCTAGGATGTTGGGAAGCATTGCCGCATGGAGCTTTAAATTTTCTGCCTTGAAATCGGCCAAAGCGCCAATTCCGGGTCCCTTGAATTATGTTTTGCACTTTAACTTTTGATCTAAACAAGATAGAACAACAAATTAGGTATCAAATGAATGAGCATAAAATTAATAAATAATAATAATAATAATAATAATAATAATAAATAAATAATAATTAATAATAATAATAATTATCTATCATTTTTCAGGAAACAACAGAAACTCAATCAGAATCTAGAAAACCATCTACAAGTTACAACTTCACAATGGCATTAAGCAAGGAGCTGAGGGAGCTCCGTGGGCGCACAGTTGATATCTCAGAACCTCCACGTACTGTCCACAGGCAGGTGTCAACTGGGCCATCTACCAGATCTCTCACTGAAACTTTCCTGGTTGGATACCCTTCAGCTTTTATCAGTGGTTCCCAGCTTCCCACCAACAGACAGGCGTTCCAGTATTTCCTTAATCTTCAGAATTTACCGGAAAATGCAGGGAGGCCCATGGTTCAAGACCTTGCATATGAAACAGTTGAATCTATCATCCCATTCTGGCAGATGGCTAGGATCAAGACAATGACCAAGTACAACGCAATGAAGCTCTTCATGAAACTACATGAGAAACATCGTGCTTTGGTGAAAAGCAAAGGAAGAGCAAGTAACCCTGGAGGAAAAAGAGGAGCATTTGTGCTGGAATTAGACAGCCTGTTCGATATAGGAGCTCCAGATGCAATCCAGGAAATACAGAACAACAGACTGTTATCCAGAGAGAAGAAAGATGAGGATATCAGGTTCTACGAAGACCAAAAGACTGAGAGGAAAGGTCATATGTCTGGTCATGACAAGATTTTTGAGAGAAGATCCCTGCAGCAAGCAGCGAGGAATGAAAGACTGCAGCATAGACAAGAACAAGGTAAAACTAATTACTTTGAACGTTACAAAAAGTTTTAAGTTTTACTCCATTGCGATATTTAGCATGTACTTAACAATTACTGTCTTAACATGTTGTACTATATTACAGCTGCAGCAGAACAAGAGGCAGTTGTTCATGTGGATGACATTACCTGGGTGACTCAACTGACAACGACGCTAACACAGAGGACATGGATTACCATCAGCCTCATCCTGGATGTTCTCACCATCAAGACACTGTGACTAGTGTGACTTTGACGTTTCCAAGGAAGGTCATGGAATGTGATGTCATCTGCAATACAGCTGATCGTCTTGGTTTATCAGACAATCAAGTTACTGCCATGGTTTCTGCCACCTTGAAAGCTGGAGGGGCTGATCTGGACAACTTCGTCATCTGAACCTCAACAACACGTCGCAACAGAATGCTGTCCAGGTATAATATCAGCCAGAGTCACATGTCCAAGTTTTGTGAAAACCCCCCACAGTACGCTGCCTTACACTGGGGTGGAAAATTGCTCAAAGATGTCTTGGGCAGTGAACCTGGAAGTACCTCAGAGACTTTAGCTGTGCTAGTGTCTGGTCGACCTTCATACACTGAAGGAAAGTTATTGGGAGTACCTGTCATCGACAATTCTTCTGGCACAGCTCAGGTGAGGCTTCAATGGATTTACTGGAGACATGGGAACTTACGGATAATGTTACTGCCCTTGTTTTTGACACTACATCCAGTAACAGTGGAGTTCACAGAGGAGCTGCCAAACTGCTAGAGAAAATGCTGAACAAAAAGGTGTTTTATCTGGCCTGTCGACATCACATCCTGGAAATCCTAGTAGGAGCAGTTTGGGAGAAGCTGTTTGGGAAGGTGAAGGGGCAAGATAATCCCTGGTTTGAGCATCTGAAGGATGTTTGGACGGACTTGTCCAAGGAAAACCCAAAGATGCTGGCTATCAACAGCAAATGGCTGAAGGAAAAGAAGAAGAACAGTGAAGAAATACTCCAAGACATTCTAACAGCAGAAAGGCTTCCAAGAGCCGACTACAGGGAAATGGCTGAACTGACAGTCATTGTTCTTGGAGGAACGCCTCCTCGAGGTATTCACTGGAGTCGACCAGGCGCCATTCATCAGGCCAGATGGATGGCCAGAAACCTGTACTCCATGAAAATGCTGATGTTTGCAGATCAACTTGAGTACGACGAAGACACTGTATCAAAGCTGGAAAGACTCAACACCTTCCTTGCGCTGTTCTACACTCCTGTATGGATGATGTCAATGTCTGCTGCAGATGCTCCCGTGAATGATCTAAGTCTAATCCAGGACATGTTGAAGTACAAGAAAACTGACCCAGAGCTTGCTGATGCAGTACTTAATAAGATGGAAAACCACAAATGGTACCTGACGCAGGAAGTCGTGCCATTTGCCCTGTTCAGCAGTAGATTGAGTGACACATTGAAGCACGACATTGCTGCCCAGTTACATGCCACTGAGAAGCCAGACAGCTTCAGAACAGGAAAGCCTCTATTCCAGAGAGTCACAGCTAAGACCACCCTGGTTGATCTCATTGGCCCAGAATCACATTTCCTGCTGGACACACTGAACATTGGATCCGAGTGGCTTCTGGAACCTGTCACGTCTTGGCCACAGAATGAGGACTACAGAAAAGCGTTGGACTATGTTAAGAATCTGAAAGCGGTGAATGACATTGCTGAACGTGGTGTCAAGATGATGAGCGACTTTGCAAATGTCATAACAACAGATGCCAAGCAAAGGGACTATCTCCTTCAAGCTGTGGAGTTCAACAGACGCCGCTTTGACAGCTTCAAGAAACAAACTCTCAACAACTGACTGTGTAAATGTCATTATGAAATTAATCATCATGTAATGCTTTCACTTCTTGATCGATTAGACTTGACAAAATGTTAATCTCAAATTTGTGTCATGAATAAGGCGCCTTGTCTGCCTTGAGTGTGAGAAAACGAATTTTGTGATATTTCTGAAATCTTTGTATGTACCAATGTGCCATTTCTTGTTCCAAGACTATCATAATTGTATAAGTTAGAAAGAGGATTAAAAACACTTTAATTTGGTGCCTATTTTGTTGCTCTATCTTGTTTAGATAAAAAGTTATAGTGCAAAACATGATTCAAGGGACCCCGGAACTGGTGCTTTTGGCCGATTTCAAGGCAGAAAACTTAAAGCTCCATGCGGCAATGCTTCCCAACAACCTAGGTCAAAATGGTTGTGATTTTCGGCCTTTTCAGGTCAAAAAGCATGGGAAAAAGTACAGAAACCTATGAAAATAAGAAAAAGTTGATTTTTGAACAGGGCTACCATTGGGTCCATGCACTTAGAAAGGGAATCATGAAGTGATTGGCGATCTTCTCCATCATGTTTGATGCGACCTCCTGCCTCCTCTTTGTGGTACAGATGGAATGTTTCTAGGTGCTCACTCATATCTAGGAGGTCAGCAGTCAGACTCACACGAACATTGAGGCTGTATACCCACGTGGCCATCACTTGTGGATTTTGGGTTTTACCAATGACACCACTAGGGCCCTTCCCACAATGCATCAAGGTACTCTCCAGGAACTGGTCGGTTGGCACCCCATTCCAGAGTCCATCCATGTGATGCATAAAACCCTCTCCTCTCATAAATGCATCTAAGACTTCTTCAGGTAACTACGTCATAGATCGAACGAAGAAGAGGCCATATCTACTGTAGTTGTAATGCCCAGCAGCGAAGAAATATGGCAACATATTTTCAGCTGTTTAAATGGCCAGAGCATAATCACCTTCATGTGTACTGCGCGTGTAATTCATAATGAGAAAAGTTGGCTTGATGATGATGTCAACCCACATACGAATTGTTCTGCTAGCAGAGGCCAGTTCTTCAAGGACTTGCATCAAGTCAGCCATGGTATTGATACGCTCACCATACTTCAAGAATACAGGTCTGAGAGCTTCTTCAGTCAGCATGCGAAGTGCACGGGCATTTTGAGGGTACTTTTTTCCTTCTAGCATTTTATCCACTGATCCGAATGTGCCACAGAGAACTTCTTTCAGGTCACTTCCCGCTGCTAGACTGCCAATCGCACCTATGAAGTCCATCACCAAGTGCATTCCACCAAGGATGGCAACCACATCAGTCAGAAGACTTCGTGTATGGAACAGGATGTCCACTATAACCTTGTAGATCTGTTGATCTGCTGTGATAACCAAAACACTTTGGTTGGACTCCCTCGTCACTTTAATGCCATTGTTGATTGCAGTGTTAATAGTGTTGTGGTCCGCTGGCTTCATATTAATGAGTGGCATATACTTCATGGCTTTTGTAGAACCTGAAAAATAAGAATTTTGCTTACCCATTCTTCAGAGTACAAATCGCATTGAAATAATTTATCCTCAGCATATGAAAACTAAACAATGCTCACCTGGTATATTCTCCATATTCAACAGTCAAAAAACAATTTTGGAATCAGCACAACCAAGACGTCATCAAACCACCAGGTGGGCAGCACCATCAGCAATAATCTCAACAACCTGAAAAAAATAAGAGGAATAATTAGACATATTGGAATTCACCTTACTATGGGGAAAAAAATCCCTGATTTCATTTTAAACCTAGAACTACTCAGTCTCGCCCAAAATCATAAAAACGACAGTAAGATCACCAAAATATCTCCACGACTGCTCGGGATATGGGATATTCCTTATTTCGGGGGTCGTTTGACCTCCAATGACCTTGAGTATTGACGAATGTGGGTCAAAACGACTCCCAAAGTATCTGCAATCCCTCCAGATCGACTCATCATCCTAAAAACCCCTAGAAATGACACCAAGATCATCAAAATCCATCAAGTATTGACCAGGATATGGGATTTTTCAGTTTCGCCGGTCATCTTGGAAAATGGCGGCCATATTGAAAAAGCCAAGCGGGGGTCAGGTGTACACCCGATGGATTCTTGAATGGGGTGGTATAAGCTTTCAGAATATGTCAAGATTTGCTTTATAACAAACAATGCAGGGTTCCAGTAAACTCAGGATCTGTGCTACCAGACTAATTGCAAAAATTGCAATATAACATTGTTTATTTTTATGAATAAAAAGTTTTGATTTGATTTGAGTTGGATCGTTGTTTACCTGTAGTCTATTCAATATAGGTGAAATTTGTTTTCCAACTAAATTCTTTCGGCGTAATTGACTTCCCTTTTCCTTTCCATCGAGTCTTTTCTTCCATTAAAAAAATTACCTTGGAAATTAAATGTGGGAAGATCACGCGAATAACTCTTCCGTAACGTTATCCGACGAGGAGGTTAGAAATTTCACTTTGTACTATACCCATTCGCGTTATTAAAGCGTCACGCAGTCTTCGATAGTGGCACCAAAAGGGTGCCATTGTATGTTGTCATTATAGCTCTTAATATTATCCTAAAGTTTTTAAATTTTTTTTAACGCTGAAAACGGGAGGCGCATAATTTTGAACAGTTTATTTATTATTATTACTATTACTATTATTACTATTATACATATGAGCTGCATGTTTAAGCTCACTACAAATGTTTGCAGGTTGGAGGATATTTAATTTACACGCCCTCATTGTAGTTAGCTTTGGCTTTATGAGTGAAGAATAGTTCTTAATTATTGCACATCCGTGCTGTTTATTGAATTCAACCTCTATTAAAGATAATTACATATTTGTGTATTTGTGAGTAAATAAATGTGTACTCAATTACTCAATTCACCGTCCTGAGAGAGAGAGAGAGAGAGAGAGAGAGAGAGAGAGAGAGAGAGAGAGAGTTACAAGGAAAATAAGTACCTCAAAAGGCCTTGCGGCCCATACCGAGGAGGTACCAATGGCAACGGGTGCCAGGGAAAATTTTGTAAAAGTTTATTTTTCTTTCAACTATCCTAGCAGTAGTAAAAACTGGATAGAAAAGTAGAAGGCTCTCTCCCCACCCTCCGCTCCCTCCCTGCCAGAGGCAGGTACGGAAAAAGGTTGAAGAAAATACCTTGACCCTGGAAAAGTAGCCAAGGAAATTTTCAGGAAAGTGGAGAATATATAAATAGCTCTATATTTACCTTGCTCACAGAGACACCGTGCAAGCGAACTCCTGCAGAGTTTTCTTATGTTTTAATCTTAAACTATCAACGTGTTAAAGTAATTCCCACATATACTAGTCCTAAATCGTTTCAAATCCAACTTCTAACCATTGTTGCGAGTTGGGTTATCATTTGAACTAAACATGCTTCTAAAATCGACATCTTTGAACCCGCGTCACGTAAGCGTCGATTGTAGCCCATATGCCTAACGAAAGGGATTAACTTTGTGGCATTTTTCGCCAGTTTCCAATCCACCTACCTACTTCCCCACCAATACCCAGCGCGCGCACTTCGGCCATTAGCCGGCGGTGAGGTACCTTATCAAAGGCCTTCTAATCAATCGCCCTACTCTTATCATACTCACTCAACATGACGTAGAAAAACTCGAGCATGATGGTGAGACACGACCTATGCCGTCTAAACCCATGTTGGAGTCCCCAAGTAGCTTGTAGGAATCCAAATGGTCAACAATCCTACTCGCTATTATCCACTCTAAATATTTACTTACAACTGAAGTTAAATGGTGATATTTATAGAGGTTCCAAGCCTCTCTTCCCACGCATGAGATAGCAGTAGCGTCCTAATCGTAACAGTAGAGAAAAAGATAATACTAAAAGTTTTTCTTTTTTTTTGCAGTCAGAGGAGAACATCCCTGACCTAAGCTAAAAGGACAGAGTGGGATGGGAAGGGGTCCTAGTAACCCACGGGACAGGTTTGTACAACAGACTTCACCCGCCCTCCCGAAAGAGAGAGAACCTAAAGGAATTGGCAGCCAATTTCTCTAGAATCCCACGACTCGGGACCGGAGGGCTGTCACACCCCAAGTATAAAGTTTACAACACCCAGAAGGAACGTGCATAACCTCGGGTGGCAGTTCCGATTTCTGTTTCTCTGTTTTTCTCTTCCGAAATATATATATATATATATATATATATATATATATATATATATATATATATATATATATATGAAGAGGTCCGCTCTTTCCTTGACCTTTCTAACATGCCTGTCCCCTCAATTATCCCCATTTCATACAACATTTACCCTCCCTGGCTCTTCACCCCGATCAAGTTTTGCAGGGACCTGTGTGCTCTACCGAAGAATACAACGAGTGCTACGGTATACAGGTCACTCTTCCGTGAACATGCAACCCAACATCCGGACACAGTCCTCATTTATACAGATGGTTCCCGTTCGGAGACTGGTGCGGCCGCCTCAGCGGTGATACTGACCCAACCACTTTCTCGAGGCGTCAGCTTGCCCCGCGAGACCTCCGTTTTCTCGGCAGAACTTTTCGCGATTAAGGAGGCCCTAGACATAGTGCGCACTCACTCTGCCAGCTCTTTCGTCATATATTCAGATTCCCAAAACGCACTTCTCTCCCTAGAGAGATGTAACCCCTCTCATCCGCTCGTCTGTACCATCCAGTAAATTTTCCATTTTTTAACAGCCTTCCGACACAAGACAATCGCCTTCTGCTGGGTCCCGGCACATGTCAGCATCCAGGGTAACGAGGAGGCGGACGCACGGCAAAGTCGGCCTGCTTACTGCCGGCCTCTTCCCGGCCCCTTCCTTTCACCGACTTCTTCCCGACTCTCCGCTCCCATTTCCGTTCCATCTGGCAACGGGAATGGGACCAGACCACACAAAACAAACTTCATAAGTTCAAACCGCAAGTAGGATACTGGGCCTCCTCCTTCCACCGGTCCCGACATAAAGAAGTGATTATAGCCCGTCTCCGCATAGGACACACACGCATTACTCATGGTCACCTAATGGCTAAATCGCCAGCCCCGCTCTGCCCTACCTGTCATACTCCCATCACTGTCGTACATCTCCTGGTCGAATGTCCAAACTTGTCCGCTCTTCGTTGTAGATGTTTCCCTCACTTGGCCGAAATTCCCGTACCCGAGCGTCTACAATTCATGCTCGCTGAGGGCCCCCATTTTTCGGAGGAAGCGATTTCCCTTTTCCTCACTTATTCCCACCTGTTTTAACGGATTTGAGACTAGGCCCCACATACCCACTCCCCAGTAACTGAACACTACATCCCCCCCTGGTATATCATCCCCAACTCAGTAACACCACTCGCCCACTGCCTCGCTGAGATATGTACCACACTAGGTACGAATCGGCAGTAAAATAAAGAAAGGAAAAAAAAAATAATATATATTATATATAAAATATTTATTTATTTATTTATTTCAATTCCGTAAAAAAGGTATTGGATTCCTTTTCCGGTTCAAAACGAAAGTTGGAATACGGCAGATCTACATTTAAATTTTGGACATAAGTGACACCTTAACCCGTTTGCTGCGCAACCGGTAATATCACGGGCTCTCGCTTCTGACCATTTCTGCGCAGCCCCCGTATAGACACGGGTTTAAACTTTAAATTGAGATATCTCTTTGCATAGTCTGTAAATTTGGTTCGACTCGTAACTGGGCGCTCGCGCAGTTAACGGGCTAATCATGCATTCTTTGGTTTCTGTGAGAGGACTAAATTAAGATTATGACTTTTTTCACTGGAAAAGTAAAAATCTTAATAATAATCAATATTTCAACTTTCTCTCTGTCTCCAAACAAAACATTTATAAACGACAAATTATCGTGTCATAACCCGGCGATTATTCACTTGATTAATTAAAATTACATTACTTCATATGCTAATGTGAATTCCACCGCTTTTGTTCTTATTTTATTGGTAAAACTACACACAAAAAAAAACTTCCCGCAACCTTCCATAAATAGAAATATTATCTTCTTTTTTCAATTCACTCAAAAAAGGAGTTTTGACGTATCTTCTACCAAAAAAAGGTGTGTGTGTGATTAAAAGAAGTTATTCTATCATCTGAAAAGGAGTTTTGATTCCCAAAAGGAGGAAAACTTGCCTTCGAATGGGCCACAAGAAGTTATTTCATCTAAATTAGGAAAATTTTATTTTGAATGTAACAAACTTTGAATGGTGGTTAAATTGCAACATGTTGCAACATTGCTGGAAAAAGTGCGCAAGGGCCAGGAAAGGGGGATATGGGAGTGCCAAATCTCAAAATTAAGCGAATAGAGCCTAGCACACCCATCAACACACACACCTCAGACCAACAACCAACCACCAACCTAATCCAGACAACCATGCTATGAACTTTAGCGCCCACTAATAACACGATGCCACATCAGTAGCATAATTATAGACTTTAGCGTCCACCATCAGCACGATGTCACATCAATAATATAATTATGGACTTTAGCCAGAGAAACATAAGAAAGGAGGTGTGGACAATGGAAACTTACCCTGAACTTAACTTACTTTCCGCTCGAAAAAATAATCTTAAAAGCTGCCCACTAGATACTGGAAAATTTTGTCATTTATTTAATCTTTACAATTCGTTAATATATATATATATATATATATGAAAATTATTTCACAAAGGTAACACGTGAAAAATATTTATGATGAATAAAACCACGAAGGAAAGGAAACACAAAATGGTGCTCAAGCGCTTTCGTCTAATGACGATGTCATTAGACGAAAGCGCTTGAGCACCATTTTGTGTTTCCTTTCCTTCGTGGTTTTATTCATCATATATATAATATATATATATATATATATATATATATATATATATATATACACCTAAAAATGCAAGCGTCACATATACGCTCCAAATTTTAGACCTACCGTATAAAAATACATGTCCCCATTTAATTACAACTAAAATAATTTATTCCATATATGTAAGTGTGAAATTTATTTATTAATTATTATCACAATTATTACTAATGCCGAAAACGCAAACACAAAATTTTGTAAATACAGGATAGGTAGGCTGTATAAAGAGTAACAAAAGCTGAAAAAAAAAAGAAGTGAGCTATCGGACGGGATTTCTAAATTTTAAATAAGTCTCTCTCCACGACTGAAGAAAACGAGATGATTCGGCCTCCGACACAAGCTGCATTGGGAAAAAAAAATGTGACTCAAGAATTTGACTAAAAATAAAAGTGAGTTGAAACGGTGGGAACAAAGGCAAGATGCTTTGACTCCGTTAAGATTTTGAGAATGGTGTGCGCCATATTTAATGTACAGTCAGGATTGCCAGATGCTGCCAAAAGTGGCAAGTTGTGTCACAAACCTCATTAATTTATTGTATTTGCCACATTCATGTGGCATTGCCACTTTTATGCCATTTTTAATAATTATGATTGCCATCTTTGCCATTTAGAATTTTATAACGAAATAGCGCGCCAATACGACAGGCATAAAGCGGCTGACGTTATTTATTTAGATTTTAAAAAGACGTTCAATACGGTTCCGCATAGGAGATTAATTGCGAAGGTCAAAGCGCACGGTATACGCGGTCAGGTAGCTAACTGGTTAGAAGAATGGCTTCGTGCTAGGAGGCAGAGGGTCGTAGTTAATGGGAGTGAATCGGGGTGGTTGGATGTAGGTAGCGGTGTCCCACATGGTTCAGTGTTAGGCCCATTGCTATTCGTAATTTACAATAACGACATAGATGTAGGATTGACTAGTAACGTGTCAAAATTCGCGGACGATACTAAAATAGGCGGTAAGGTTGTTAACGAGGACGATAGAAATAGGCTCCAAGACGATGTAAATAGGATTATGGAGTGGACGGATAAGTGGCACATGCAATTTAACGTAGACAAATGTAAAGTTTTGCATGTAGGTTCTCGTAACAATAATTACACGTACACGATGGATGATAGGGAGTTGGCGAGCGTTGACGAGGAAGTAGATTTAGGCGTACGCGTATCTAAGGACTTAAAGGTTAGGAACCAGTGCCTGGAAACTTGCGCAAAAGCTAATAGGATGTTAGGCTTCATAGCGCGTAATTTCGAATTTAAATCGAAGGATATTATATTGCCCCTTTACAAGTCCCTAGTCATGCCTCATTTAGAATATGCCATTCAGTTTTGGTGCCCCTACTTGCGTGAGGATATTGATAGGTTAGAAAGGGTTCAGCGTCGTGCCACGAAACTAGTTCCGTCATTGCGCAACAAGCCTTATGAAGCTAGGATTACAGAGTTAGACCAGTATTCACTCGAAACTAGGAGATTAAGGGGGGAGCTTATTGAAGTTTTCAAAATCGTTAATAACATCGATAACGTAAATTTTGACAAATTGTTCACTTTTGATAATAGTAATACTCGTAATAACGAATTTAAGTTGCGTGGCAGACGTTTCATTATAATATCGCTAAAAACTTTTTTACGTTTAAAGTAATTGATAAATGGAATAATCTTCCCGCGTCAGTCGTTCATTCTACCTGCGTTAATATGTTTAAGAACCGTTTAGATAGGCATTTTAAAAATATTAACGTTTAAAATAAAAAACAATTAGTAACAGGAGCTCTGGGGGTGGTGGTCGAGGATGAGTCTGTTGACGATTAATGCCAGCTTGTGACATGCCAGCGTGTGATGCCAGCAATAATAAAAAAAAAATTAGACTAACATAAAAGTAGATGCAGCTCGTAGAGTAAACTAACCCACTTTTTGTTTAACCTTACCTACTTTTTATTTTTTCTTATCCTCTCCTTGCATGTCCGTAACTCTCTTTACTTGCATGTCTGTAGTTTGCATGGTATGACAGTGAGTTAAGACTGTGTTTGCATGGTTTGTAAGCGTTCTTATTTTACTTCCTGTCATCTTTCACCCGTTTCCTATTCTCTCCGACTATTTTTCTGAATGAATGTTAACCCATGAGTGATAGGTGTTGCTACTTACTTAACCCCTTATTCTCTTCTCTTCTCTTATCCCCCTACTCTTCCTTTCTCTAGGGCTAACCTTAGAGTGGATCTTAGGGTCTTTGTTAGCCTTAGCTTCTGTAGATATGTAGATAATAGTGAATCAGTGAAATGAATAATGCAAATTTTTAGAAATACATTTCTGCGATGTGGCAACTCTTGATTTAATGCGAATTGCGTTGGCGCGAAGCTACCAGTTGACTAATCCATTACTAATTAGTGAATTAGCTTGATTACATTGGGGCTGTTGTGTTAGACGAGCTGTAGATCTTTGCTTGTCTATTTCTAATGCTTTCGTGGAAAGAGTATTTAGCCAAGTAACCATTGTAAAATCAAAATTAAGGAACAGAATGGGTCTAAAATTGTTAAATACTGTAGCATTTTGCTTATAAAATCTTCCCTTATAACTAAACAACAATGCTGTAAGGATTTTAAAGTGACAAATGAAGTGCTAAAAGCATTTAATTCACGAATGTACTTAAAGAAAGAGGATGAGGATGAAATTGTTTTTTTAAATAGTTTACAGGATATTTAGTAAAATGTTAGTTCTGTAATATACTTTATTACCTATAAATATGTGTGAAGTCCCGTATTATGTATATTTTTGTACTGTACATGTTATGTATATTTTTTGTTTTGTATATTATACCTACTGAGAAAATATAATGCCACAATTTTTACCATTTTGTATTTTTTTACTGCCACAGGTGCAACAAATTGGTTTTGTAATTGCCATTTTTTACTTGATCTCTCTGGCAACCCTGTGTACAGTTAAAACGAATTTTTAATGAATGCAAATAAATGGGGCCCACGTACACACTTCATTTTTACTATTAAACTTAACAAAAAACAATATCTACTAATCTTATAAGTATTCTAAAACGGGTAGCAATTTAATTTGGCCGAAATAAGGCTAGTTACGGAAAACGTGAGAATGCCTTTCTTTCAATTTAATAGGGACACCGCTGGCACCAAAATATAGTGAACAAACTCTTTTCTTTCATTATTTGCCTTTTCATTATCGTTCTTCCTTCTCACTCTTTACTTTTGTTTTCTCTCTGTGTCTTATACGGACGCAGGTAGACGGGTAGCCGGATAGCGTGGCCTCCATTAAGATTTTGAACAGCAAAGAAACCGTGATAAATTCTGCACTATTATTACTATTTACTGACTTTTTATTCACGCCGAAACATTTGAACAAACGGGAGGACACAAGTGCCGAATTACCGTTAATATTTTATCGCGGAGAGAGAGAGAGAATTAAATATTTTAAATTCACAATAACATACTAATAACTAAAACCGCCCTGCCCGAGACTGATTTGGGGCATTTCAGCCTCCAGCCTGGGCCCATTCCGGGTGTTTCCAACTAGTATTTTATATTCTTACTTTCATACAAAACATTATTAAATTTTTATTTACGTACAAAACTTCATTAAATTTCTTATTAAATGTTATTATCTTCTTTATTAAATTCTTATTAGTCATTATTATCTTAAATGCAAAAAAAACACTTTTTTCTACGTGAAGGTCAAAATATGAAAATAAAAACCCACTCTAATAGACAGAGTTTATTTCCACGACAGTTTCGACGCCCACTGGCATCCTCCTCGGGTGGATACAGAAACACGAATGAACCAAAACAAGAGGGAAAAACAGTCCAGGGACCGACCGTTAAGAAATTCGCACCTAGGTTAGATCCCATTCTCCCGACACCGGAAGGGCATTTTCATTAAGTACATTCGCGCAAATTTAAAACTATCTTCCTGTTCTAAACATACAGATTCTATTATATTTTTCTTACATAATTATTGAATTTATTATTAATTTTATTACATTTAATATTGCATAATTATTTATTACAGAAATTATAAATTTATTATTACATTGGTTATTACATTATTGTTTATTATACAGAACTTATAAACCGAAAAACGAATGAAAAAAGCCGATTAGGAAACAATCCAGAGAAATTCGCACCTAGGTTAGATACCGTTCTCCCGACACTGGAAGGGCATTTTATTACAGGGTCCGCTTATAAGTACATTCCTACAAATTAAAACTATCTTCTTGTTCTATACATACAGATTCTAATATTTTGACATAATTACTGCATTTATTACATTTACATTTTTTTAACATTTATTATTATTACCTTTACCCTAATTATTAAATTTATAATACTACCTTTATTATTACATCTGTTTCATTTATATTTATTTCCACATTTATTACTTTCATTATTACATTTACTAAAGGTGAGTAAGGAAACATTCCAATCCAGAGACATTTAAGAAATTCACACTTAGGTTCGAACACGTTGACACGACTCCGTAAGGGATTTTTTGACCAAGAATCTCATTAAAGGGTTTAACTTATAAGTACCTTCGCACAAATTAAAATTATCTACTTTTTCTATACACACAGATTCTATTATTTTTCTTTTGACATAATTATTACATTTATAAAGTACCTTACTTGATTCCCAATCTATAGCATGATTATTTTGGCTGGCGTGATAAAAAATGGCATTATTAGTATTACAACTTCTGAAGGCATATTTGTGTTCTTTAATACGGGTTTCAATATTTCTTCCAGTTTCTCTCACGTATACTGTGACTTTATTAACAAAGTTATGTCCTTAGATTTAAAACGGGGAAGAATGATCAGTTTTGACGTTGAGTCCTTGTTTACGAAAGTTCCCATTGATGATGTACTTAGTTTTTTAGATAGAAAATTGCCAACATGTAACGTAGAACTAGGCATGCCCACATCTGTATTTTTAGAACTGATAAAACTCTGTGTCACCCAATAATGCCTTCTCCTTCGGTGAAGAATTTTATTTGCAACGTTTTGGTATGGGAATGGGGTCTCCTTTATCCCCAATACTGAGTACATTATACATGGAATACTATGAGTCGGAATTGTTGCAAACAATATGTCCCAGGAATCTAATTTGGTTTCGTTATGTAGATGATATTTTCTCATTTGGCCTGACCACTGGAACAACTTTGACACTTTCTTTCAGTCATTAAATAATCTTGTTCCCTCTATTAAATTTAAATATGAATGGGAGAACGACAAACAATTACCTTTTCTAGATGTTTTGGTCATTAACGAAAGCGGAAAGCCCAATTTCACGGTTTATAGAAAATCTACTCATTGTAATTCGTACATTCATTATTTTTCATATCATGATGAAGGGGTTAAAAGCTCAATTATTTCTTCCATGTTTCTAAGAGCACTCAGGATTTGTAGCCCACATTTGCTGGACCCGGAAAATTCAAAGATTTGGAACTTTTTTAAGGATTTAAAATATCCCGAGTGGTTTATCAGAAAGGCGTATTTTGAAAGCCAGAAAATCTTTTTATGCCCCTCGGGAACCTTCAGTTAACCAAAAACAATATGTGAGTTTGCCTTACATTGCCGGCTTAGAAAGAGTAAAACCGTTGACGAAAGATTTTAAGTTTGCTTTGGCGTTCAAATATTCGTCTACCGTGAAAAGTAAATTGGTTAGGAATAACGTGGCAAAAGAGGAACAAGCCTGTGTCTACAGCATTCCCTGTAAAAGTTGTGATTTAGTATACGTGGGAGAAACTGGAAGAAATATTGAAACCCGTATTAAAGAACACAAATATGCCTTCAGAAGTTGTAATACTAATAATGCCATTTTTTATCACGCCAGCCAAAATAATTATGCTATAGATTGGGAATCAAGTAAGGTACTTTATAAATGTAATAATTATGTCAAAAGAAAAATAATAGAATCTGTGTGTATAGAAAAAGTAGATAATTTTAATTTGTGCGAAGGAACTTATAAGTTAGACCCTTTAATGAGATTCTTGGTCAAAAAATCCCTTACGGAGTCATGGGAACGTGTTCGAACCTAAGTGTGAATTTCTTAAATGTCTCTGGATTGGAATGTTTCCTTACTCGCCTTTAGTAAATGTAATAATGGAAGTAATAAATGTGGAAATAAATATAAATGCAACAGATGTAATAATAAAGGTAGTATTATAAATTTAATAATTAGGGTAAAGGTAATAATAATCAATGTTCAAAAAATGTAAATGTAATAATAAATGTAGTAATTATGTCAAAATATTAGAATCTGTATGTATAGAACAAGAAGATAGTTTTAATTTGTGGGAATGTACTTATAAGCGGACCCTGTAATAAAATGCCCTTCCAGTGTCGGGAGAACGGTATCTAACCTAGGTGCGAATTTCTCTGGATTGTTTCCTAATCGGCTTTTTTCATTCGTTTTTCGGTTTATAAGTTCTGTATAATAAACAATAATGTAATAACCAATGTAATAATAAATTTATAATTTCTGTAATAAATAATTATGCAATATTAAATGTAATAAAATTAATAATAAATTCAATAATTATGTAAGAAAAATATAATAGAATCTGTATGTTTAGAACAGGAAGATAGTTTTAAATTTGCGCGAATATACTTAATGAAAATGCCCTTCCGGTGTCGGGAGAATGGGATCTAACCTAGGTGCGAATTTCTTAACGGTCGGTCCCTGGGCTGTTTTTCCCTCTTGTTTTGGTTCATTCGCGTTTCTGTATCCACCCGAGGAGGATGCCAGTGGGCGTCGAAACTGTCGTGGAAATAAACTCTGTCTATTAGAGTGGGTTTTTATTTTCACATTATTATCTTTATTAAAAAACCAATACACGACACTATATATATATATATATATATATATATATATATATATATATATATATATATATATATATCCATCCATATTTATAATGAAACCACCCATGCTATGGACCTTTGCGTTACAGTGTACTTCCTCTTCACAACATTTATATACGTAGTTCTCATATCTTAACCTCTTTTTCAACAAACAATAGAAATAATCAAATGAAGGATGAATAAAACACATCTGTACACTTTTGTTTATTAATATACAGGGCTATTGAAAATGATTCACCTGATTTCAAATGAGAATATTTTTTAATGTTACAAATACAGTGATTTGTGATACATCAACCAAAAGAAAAACTGTCCAAATTTTGTCTCTCACCTCATAAATGCTCTATGTGACTTCCCCTAGTTACACGAGCAACGTCGACACGATAGTCGAATTCCTCCCATACTCGCTCCAGCATGTCCGTTGTCACTGACTCTACGGCAGTAACAATGCGAATGTTTCCTCGAACTGCCGATACCACCGACGGATGCTCTGAGCACCCGGTGGATCTGTTCTGTAACGTCGACGAAACTCACGCTGCACTGTGACTACCGATTTACAGCTCGAAAACTGCAACACACAAAACGCCTTCTGCTGTGCGGACGCCATTTTCACACTGACTGTTTGTTGCTAGGCTAGGCCACGGCGTGACTTCGGAGCCCTCTCGCGGTGATCTTGTAAAACTCGGAGATTTCCTCTTTCATGTGGTGTGTGCCCAGTTGATGCACGGTTGATAGTTACGAAAGTATTCTCAGTTGAAATCGGATGAATCAGTTTGAATAGCCCTGTACTATTTTTTAATAAACTGACAAATATAAATTCAATAACATTATTCTAGTTTATATAACACACTCAACATAAATTAGAAATAAGAATACATACAATCAATATCAATAACATGTCAATGCAACACCTTTTATCACCATACTTCTAAATATAATCGAGTATGCCCAGGACAAATAATCGTAAGTTAATTACATTTATTTTTTAATATAATACTTGCATCATAAAATTAGAATATAATTTCTTTTCAGCTTCTACTTCATTGTATAGTAAACTCCCACTTTATATCAGAAATAGTCACATCATCGTTACTTTGCACGGTGCAAGTAGTATGACCGCAAAATGTTAGAGTGCAAATTGCAATGCAATGTTGACCAATTGTTGCAAAGGGGAGGGGCTGGCACCCATGGGGGATGGGGATTGGCACCCGTGGGGGAGGGTGTTTAGCCCAAGCTGCATAAAGGAGAGAGAGGGGGGTTTACTTCCCCCAAGCTTAACCTGACCTAGGAAGGTAGCCTAAGAGAGAGAGAGAGAGGAGAGAAGGAGAACTTTTCGCAGGTGTATCTCGTCGCATACTGAAGTTCTTAACAGCCTCAGTTGGCTTAGAAGTCTTGCTCAGCCAGTTGACTTAATCTGGCTTAGAAAGCATAAATGGCTTGTTTAGAAAGGAGTGTGTATATATATATATTAATGGAGAGAGAGAGTAGATGACCATGCTGGCCTGAGCCAAACAGAAAAAAGAAAAAATATTGAGTTAATAGCACACACACACACACACACACACCACACACACACACACACACACACACCGTATATAAACAGATGCATGTAAGAAGAATTGTTCTATCCCAATAGTAAAATATATGCGAACATACCTTCCTTAGAATAACAACCGCACAACCCTAAACACATATGCCATCCATAGACTACCTCGCAATAAACCATGAGCACAGCACCATCACCAATAGACTGATAAGGTCTCAAAAAACGGCCCAATTAATAGACAAAGCTATTAAGCATAAACAAATACATTTATGAGGCCAGGAGAGACCGACAAGGTTTCAAAAAACGGCGACGCCAATATTTAACCTATTGAGCTTCTCGTAGCAGAAAACCACCACGAGGTGAATGTGATGTTGGGTAGGCGCTCTTTTAAACAAAAAATCGAATATGATAAACCAAATTTAATATAAAAACAAATTTTCACCTTAATATACAAATTTATCTTTAATCTATAACATAAAAAAATTAATATAATTTTTAAACAAAATAGATTTTAAGCTAGAGCTAACTATTTCATTTTTTCGTCTTTTGCAATTAGGGAATTATCCAAACAGCGAGTTATTTAAAACAAATTTTCGCCTTAATATACAAATTTATCTTTTAATCATATAAAATAATAATTTAATACAGAACATACCGCTAAAATATTTTATTTTCCACAGTAATGTTTAGAAGGCAGTATATATATTAGTGATGCACCGATGCAAAATTTTTGCCGATACCGATTACTTAAAATTTTGCCGATGCCGAATTTGGAATGCATTTCCAGTATCAAACATATCTAAACTTTAAATCAGTTGCAAATTCTGAATTTAATTGCTACGCATAAGTATCCCTTGCCACTTTTCCTAACTTTTATTCATTTTTGAGTGTCACAAAGAAAAGCACTTTAAATTTTAATAATATTTTAAATTTTTAATGGGTCCACCGTCCGGTCTTAACACAAAAAAATAATAAATCAGCACATTGAATAGTACTGGGCTCTTCTGAATAACAAACATGAAAATCAAATTATGTAGGCTAACCTCAGCTGCTACAAATGTTTGAAAAACCGGGCTAACCTAAGTCTAGGACTTGCTATATGACTACTAGCTTGTACCCATTTTATAACGAGTTCTACTTGTATTTTCTTGTCAAGAAATTTCTACTTGTATTTTCTTGTCAAGAAATTTAAGTTTACCATAAATAATAATACAGTGCACTAACTGATAAATATAGCGCCGCTAACGCTAACAGTTTTTAAAATTAGCGGCGTTAACGCTAACCCTAATTTTGGTGCTAATTTTTATGAAATGTATAGCTAAATACTATTTTTTAATAATAATAATGCATTTGTATATATTTATACGTGTTCGCTATTTGTTATTATCTTTTACAGTGTCAAATGGGAACAAAATTATATCTTTAAAATGATTATTGGGTTTTCAAGAAAGTTGCATAATTTGATATTTATAATTAAACTTATTTATTGGAAAGACATTGTCCTCCTTTGCATACTCAATTCAGAAAACTGTTTATTATTATACGTTCTGCGTTCAGTATTATGCACAAAAAGCAACGTAATATAGAGAATACCATTCTAAGACTATTAATTTTAATTTATATTAGCTCTTAGTGGTTAGCGCCTAACATTGCCTAAAAATGTAGCGGTGCTATCTGTTCCGCTAACTATTTTGAAAAATAGCGCTGCTAATGAATGCGCTAATAATTAATTAACTAACGTCGCTAATTGGCGCCGCTAGGCACAACTCTGTGGGTATCTAAGTGGAAAAATCCTATGTCAGATTTAAGATCATGTTTACTCACTATACTCAGTTTTACTAAGTGTGGTTGTCTCATTTTCTGTTTACAGTTTTCTTAGTTTTTCAGGGTGACTATAATTAAAATGCTCATTTCATGATTTAAGTTTGAATTTAAAATGCAATAAGTCAGTAACCTAAGACATTATAACTTAAAATAATCATTGAAAATCTTATAAAATTTGGAATATTTAATATTAATCGGCAAATAATCGGTAAAATTTTGCCGATGCCAATGCATCATATATATATATATATATATATATATATATATATATATATATATATATACTGTATATATATTTAACCGAGGCAATCCACAAGAATAGTTGCCAGATTGCGCTATTTATTTAATTGGTATACGAAATGATTCCTGCAAATTCGGGAATAAATGCTACTATCAACATCTCCCGACGGACTCAACGAACAAAGGAAAAAGTTTAAATGACAATAGGAATAAAAATAACAATAGGAACACAATAAGCGAACAAGAAAATTTTTTCAACATCTCAGACGCCTTACGAATGCTAAATGTCATCCACATGCAGTTGACACAGCTGGAAACCCCCGAGCCAAATCGCTACCGGGCAAGAAGCTACCAATACAAGTAGGAGGAAACGGATCTCTTTCGGAGGATCATAGAGCAACGAATCAAGCGATATCGAAGGAAAACGAACTTGAAATGCACAAGGGGCAACGAAAAACAGAGAACATAAAAATTGTCATGGCTAATATTCAAGGAATAAGACCAAACCAATCACTCAATAAGGTTTCGTACCTGAAAGGATTTATGGACGAAACAAGGGCGGACATCGCATGACTCACAGAAACTCATCTTAAAGATTGCCAAGGAAATTGTGAAAACTGCGAACATTGTATTGATAAGAAAGAGATAAATATAGAGGGCTTCAACTTACTAAGAGCGGATAGAACGACGAGACGGAAAGGTGGCTGTGCTATATATGTACAGGAAGGTCATATGACAGAGACGATAATAAGTAAATCAAACAGCTATGTGGAAGTCCTAGCAGTGAAAATAGAAAAACTAAACTTGATAGTAATAGTCATCTATAGACCTCCAAGCACCCCAACCGAAAAATTCTCGGAGGCCATTGATGACATTAGAAAGCTAATAAAGGCCATAAACCCTCCATCCCCCAATATAATGATCTGCGGAGACTTTAACTTCCCATTTATAAAATACAAAAAGGTGAATAGGAATATATATATTCAGCAGGACAAGGGGGGCACAAGAGAAGATCAGGAACAAGCAAAAATGTTGATGGCTCTCACAAACGAGTTTATGCTGACACAGGAGATAACAGAAAATACCAGAAAAAATAACTGCCTGGATCTGGTATTCACGAATAACACGAACTTGATTGCTGATATAAAAATAACCCCAACCATTATCTCAGACCACAACTTAATCGAGATATCAACAAATATGACGGCAGCATTAGAAGACAATACACATATTGTGGAAAGAAGTAAATTCGGGGCCTTTAACTTAAACTCGAAGACTATAAATTGGGAAGCAATCAGATCGCACATGGCCCAAATAGAATGGAGAACAATTTTCGAGAATAAAACAACTCAAGAAATGCTAACAACCTTGGAGGAAAAAACGCTGAGAATTTTAGAAAAATACGCTCCGAAATCACAGCCAAAAGGAAAGAGGAGCTAGCTAGAAAGGCAAAAGAGAAGACTATTCCGCAAAAGAAAGAGAGTGGAGGCGAAGTTAGGAAACTACGGAGATAATGACAGGAAAACAATAAAAGAAAAACTGGAGGGTATCGATAGGGAAATACAAGCCCTGATTAAGGACCATACAGAGAGGGAAGAGGAAAAGGCGGTAGAAGCAATAAAGGAAAATCCAAAATACTTCTATAGCTATGCAAAAAGGAAAACAAAGACGCGCGCCGCTATTGGGCCCTTAAGGACGAGAAATAGTGAACTAACCGACGATCCAAAAGAAATATCTGATACATTGAGAGCTCAATATGAATCAGTTTTCAGTACCCCAAAAAGTGACAAAGCGATACCTGACATAAATGCATTCTTTGAAGAGGAATTGCAAGGAGAGTATATAACAGACTGAGTTTACACCAGAAGATGTAGCGACAGCTATAGGACAAATGAAACTACATTCAGCTGCAGGTCCGGACAATTGGAACGCATTATTGATTAAAAACTGTAAAAATGAAATAGCTACACCTTTATACTGATATGGAGAAGATCCCTAGACACTGGGGAAATGCCGAGCATCTTGAAAAGAGCAAACATTGTCCCTATATATAAAGGAGGGGACAGATCTCAAGCAAAGAACTATAGACCAGTGTCATTGACGTCCCACCTCACCAAAGTATTTGAAAGAATAGTTAGAGAGAAAATTTATGATTTCCTGGAGACACGGGAAAGATTCAACGAAAATCAGCATGGATTCCGGTCAGGTAGATCATGCCTATCACAACTAATAGAGCATTACAACTATATCCTAGATGCATTGGAAGGCAATGACAACTACGATGTTATATACACAGATTTTGCTAAAGCTTTCGATAAATGTGACCATGTATAATAGCACATAAAATTAAAGACATGGGAATAACAGGCAAAGTGGGAAAATGGATCTACAACTTCCTTAGTGATCGTCTGCAGGTCGTCAAAATTCAAGGTATATCATCATCAGAATCGGAAGTACGCAGCTCAGTACCACAAGGGACAGTACTGGCCCCACTCCTGTTCATTAACATGTTAACAGACATAGACAGCGGAGTAAACAGCAATAGTATAGTAACATTCTTTGCAGACGATACAAAGATCAGCAGAAAAATCAGCGATGTACATGACGTGGAGGCCTTGCAGAGGGACACGAACAAAATATACAAATGGTCAGAAGACAACAACATGTCATTCAACGCCGAGAAATTTCAGCTCTTGAGATATGGTAGAAAAGAAGAACTTAAACAGACTGCATATTATGCTCCAGATAGACAGGAAATTCAGAGAAGCATGAAAGCGATTGATCTCGGGATAATAATGACAGATGATGCGAAATTCGAAACACAAAATCAGATAGCGATGAATAAAGCAAAAAGAGTCGCCGGACAGGTTCTAAGAACGTTCAAGAGAAGGGACAGGACAGTAATGATTCCCCTGCTAAAAACACTGATTATACCAAAACTTGAATACTGCTCAGTTTTGACGTCCCCATATAAAAAGGAAGAAACTAATAAACTAGAAGAAACGCAAAGGCATTTCACAGCCAAGATTGATGGCTGCAAAGAACTCAACTACTGGGAAAGACTACGTAAACTAAATCTGTACTCACTGGAAAGAAGAGAGAGGTACATCATAATCTACATATGGAAAATGATCGAAAAAGTGGTACCAAACCTAAAACTAAACCCAATTACCATTCAAACAACACTGGAAAAGAGGAAAGGCAGAATGTGTAGTGTTCCCAAATTAAAGGCACGACAAGGGACCTCCTCAACTCTGAAGGAAAATAGCTTGGTTGTCAGGGGGCCAAGACTTTTCAACTAGCTTCCTAAGGACCTCAGAAACGTAACGGGGGTCAAAGTTGAAGTCTTCAAGAAAAGACTGGATGCCTGGCTCAGGACAGTACCAGATGAGCCGGGCGTGCCTGGCTATGTACGGTGGAGAGCGCAAGAAAGCAACTCGCTCCTCCACCATGCCAGACCTAGAGGCGGGGCCACCAGCTTGACGTCCGTGTGAAGAGAGACCAACGCACGAAACAACATAAGGTAAGGTAAGGTACATTTCAAGCAACATTCTTTACATGGGTTTATTCCAAACAGCGAGTTATTTAAAACAAATTTTCACTTTAATATACAAATTTATCTTTAAACTATAATATAAAAAATATTAGTGTAACTTTTTATTAAAACTAGATTTAAAGTTTGAGTAGGGCATACCCAGTAAATGACATTTTCTCTGCATATTTATTAAAAATGGAATTCATGGCATAACTTAGATATTTTGCGTCTTTCACAATTTAATAAATGGATTTAATATGATTTTACTTTCTGGGTTTATGCAAAAGGGTTACAGCCAGAATTGAGCGATGAGCTGAAACATACCGTACCGACTATATATATATATATATATATATATATATATATATATATACGGTATATATATACACTGATAGATCCCCTACTATTTGAACAAAATGTACGCCGTTCCCGCACAATAAGGAATGGAAATATGATTAAGGAAACTGGGTAGGCCCTATTGCGCATTTTGAATAGTCTCCTAAACATTGTAAAATGTACATTAAGTTCATATAACAAAATCTAATTAACATTTAGTATATATATATATATATATATATATATACATACACCCTTGTGTTTAGGAAATCCACAATGGTCAAACTATCACCAGCTCCTGGAGTGATGACTCGGATATAAGAAAACAATCTCGAAGCCTTTGTGCTAAGACGAATATGACTATAAGGAACTTCCGGTTCTGTACAAGTGAAGCTGAAGACACTCTTTCGTACTATCTGTAGTAATATATACGGACAGTAACTCTGGGCGAATTATAAAAAAGGTTCTGGCAGAACCCTAAATTTTGCTGTACAACAGGTCTTTTAGACTTACATAAAGCTCCCCCAAGATGCTCAGCTTCGCTAATGTTTGCTGCCCGCAATGTCCCGATCTTCCCGGAGGTAACAAGACAATACAGTCTAATGCAAAGAATAAAAGAATCAACCAACCCAATTATCCAAGCTATCCATGAGTCTGCCGTTTGTCCTCTAAGCTATGGAATTCTTGGTACGAAAAGTCTGTCTGTAGCTCCACTTAACTCCGACATTACTGTATTATTTCTAATCAATTGTATATATTTCTATTCTTAGTATGTGAACTGTCATTGTATTAATAATATTTGTCATATGGAGTATAATCTGCCAATAAACCTTTTCATTTTCATTTTCATTCATTTTCTATCTGTCTGTCTGTCCGTCCTGCTCATGCGCAGATTCGACTATCGTAGAAATTTCTAGGGATTGTATAGCAAATGGATACATTCCTTCTCTTTTCCAGAAAATAATTCATATATTTGATATATATATATATATATATATATGGGATGAATTTCACAATAAAACACGTGAAATGAATAAATGCTGCAAACCCACAAGGAAAAAGAAAAACGATTCCAAGGCCTTTCGTGTATTCAAAGCTACACCTCGTCAGGGAATGAAGATAAAAGGCGAGAAGCCCATAAATATATACAACGTACAGGAAAACCAAAACAATTAGCACATACTTAACAAGGGTTAATGAGAGGCAAAAGAAATTTTAACATGATGTCGTCAATGTTATACGTCCCCGCACTGTTATTGAAAGTGTTTTTAAAATGAATAAATGCACATTCTAGAATATTTCTTTCTATTATATCTCTGATTTTAACAAGCGCTTTAGAACTATCCCACTTGATGCTATGGTTACATCTATACATATGGTTAAATAAAGCATTGGAAGTATTAGCTGTTCTACACGCATATTTATGCTGTTTTACCCTAATATCTAACGTTTTACCGGTTTGGCCTATATATACTGAGTTACATTGTGTACATCCAATCGAATACACACAGCCAACAACATTATCAGGGCTATTCTTTATTAGGCGTGATTTAACAGTATTATTATACTTAAAGATTACATTAATGCCAATTGCTTTAAGTACAGTTGGAAGGTATTGAAAATTAACATGGTAAGGTAGGCTAAGGATATTTTTACGCTGAAATTCCTTTACAATTACATTATAATACCTATTCTTGGCTTTCTTAAGACAGTTATCTAAAAATGAAGTAGGATAACATAATTTAGTACCAATATTCATGATATTGCATAACTCGGAATCTAAAAATTCATGACTGACAACTCTCAATGCTCGAAGAAACATAGCAGAGAAAATAGAGGATTTAATCGAAGGATGATGGTCAGAATAAAAATGCACATAAGAGTTATTATTAGTAGGCTTACGGTAGACTTCATATTTGAACTGATTAGAGCATCTCCAAATTTTTAGATCAAGAAAAGATAGGCTTCCATCATTTTCTTTTTCAACTGTAAACTTAATAGATGGGACTAAATTGTTGAGCCTACCAAGAAATAAGTCCACATCCAAATTATTAGGCCAAAGGCATAAAATATCATCTATATACCTGTACCAAACCAGGTTAAAATTAACAATCGTAGGCAAAATTCTACTTTCAAAAAATTCCATATATAAATTAGCTAGTACTGGTGAAAGGGGATTTCCCATAGCCAATCCAAACGACATAGCATAAAACTTATTTTCAAACTGAAATTTACAATCTTTGACAAAGCTTAATTAACTCAATAAGAGTGTTGTGTTGAACAGGGAAAGAATATTCAGAGATCTTATCTTTTAAAAAATCAAGTAGGTCATCAACAGGGACTTTTGTGAATAGCGAGCATACATCGAAGCTTACCAATTTGAAATTAGGGTCATTAGGGAATTTCAGTTTGTCAATAAGATCCATGCTATTTACAATATGTGACTCAGAAATAGAGCCAACTAACGGCGTTAATAAACTAACTAACCATTTTGATAGCTTATAGGCTACGGAGCCCACTGAGCTAACAATAGGCCTCATGGGATTATTAACTTTGTGTGTTTTTACTAATCCGTACAGATATGGTAGTGACGGATTGATACTAAGAAACTGCTGTGAAAGCCCATTATAGTTATTTTTTAATATTCTTCTTAATTTTCTGTTAAACATTTTATTAACATCCTCCAATGGGTCTCTATTTAGAGGTTTGTACGTGTCACGATCACTTAATAACGTATTCATCTTTTCAACATAACTGTTTTTGGCCATGATGACGATCGAATTGGATTTGTCCGCTTTAGTAATATGTAATGAATCATTATTTTTCAGTGTTTTTAGGGCTTTTTCAAACCTCAAAGGATAATTCGATTCAAACCTCGTATTAAAAGCACTATACACACAACCTTTGGCTAAAGTCACCTCACTTTCGGAAATATTACTATGTTTTTCAAAATTAATAAAAGACTTAGCAATCAGTAAACTGCTGGGCTTTTTTGGGACTGAGAAACCTAACCCAAAGCCTAACGCACATTTCGTATTGAAGTCTAGCTCTTGGGACGACAAGTTAACAATATTACTAAAATCACTTTTTTTAGTCCAGTAACTATTACGAATTAAATCCTCCAGTCTATTGTTTAATTTCCTATTCTGAGTTCTGCATCTTCTACGTAAGTTGTTGTAAATATCATCCAAAAGTGTACTTCTCCACGCATGAGGAACGGTGGAAAAAAATATATTTTTTCTTACTTCGGACTCTCTGAAGGCGTTCTTCACTTCAATGCGGGCTATATTAATATGTTTCTTTAAAATAATCCTTTCGGTGTCACCAAACGGCGTATCGTCCAACATACGGTATTGTCTTCCAAGCAGGGATTTTGGGATGACTTTTTCACTATAACACTTCCTAAGGAAATCGAATTGATTCTTAAGAGAATGTGCATGAGCAATAGCAGAACGGTAACTTCTAAAAATCGATCGGAGAGAAGGGAATATGGTTGTAAAAAGAGCAACAGTGAAGAGGACACGCGTGGGTTCCATTATATGGGATGAATTTCACAATAAAACACGTGAAATGAATAAATGCTGCAAACCCACAAGAAAAAGAAAAACGATTCCAAGGCCTTTCGTGTATTCAAAGCTACACCTCGTCAGGGAATGAAGATAAAAGGCGAGAAGCCCATAAATATATACAACGTACAGGAAAACCAAAACAATTAGCACATACTTAACAAGGGTTAATGAGAGGCAAAATAAATTTTAACATGATGTCACTGTTATACGTCCCCGCACTGTTATTGAAAGTGTTTTTAAAATGAATAAATGCACATTCTAGAATATTTCTTTCTATTATATCTCTGTTTTTAACAAGCGCTTTAGAACTATCCCACTTGATGCTATGGTTACATCTATACATATCGTTAAATAAAGCATTGGAAGTATTAGCTGTTCTACATGCATATTTATGCTGTTGGAATCGTTTTTCTTTTTCCTTGTGGGTTTGCAGCATATATATATATATATATATGTGTGTGTGTGTGTGTGTGTTAACCCCTCCGTCTATGGCCCTGGGATGGTTCGAATCGACGGGGGTTCTGGTTGGGAGGCAGCAACGGATCTGTTACTTGCAGTAGTTTCTTCTTAACATTCTAATTTTTTCTCTCGCTATAGGGTCGACAGTTGTTAATTCTCTTCTTTCTGTAATACTTCTCTTTCTTTTTATAACTTATCGACTTTATTGACTGAGTTCTCGGACGAGGCACGGCTTGAAGGAAAAGATAAAAAAACTTTCTTTCACTGTAATTTACTTCTAAAAATGTACAGGTAGTGCTCTGAATTAACAGGGGTAGAGGTTCGACCTCTTTCGACCATTGCTCAGGCCGGAATCTAAAAGAAATTAAAGAGGCAAGGGGCCTCTGCCCCCTCCTCGCAGCGAGGCTGCTAACAAGGGAGTGATTCGAAGTAATCGAAGTCGGAGTGAAGTAGAAGTGATTTTAGAATTACATGCATCATATAAGTCAATGTTGGGGGAGTGCAGTTGAAGGTTAAGTTCCCCCCTTTAAACACATGATCAGATATTTGAAAGATTCCAAATAAAAATTTTAAAAATAAAAATAAAAACTAATCGTATTTTTCGCCGAGTATCCATTTCTGAAGGCGATATAATTTCGTAGTAGGTCATAATTACAATCTAAGTACATCATTGAGTACGTTGTAATTTTGGTTCATTACAATTACGATTACAATTGCCAATTAATTCATACTCGCTTATTATCGTTAATTATATTATTAAAGTACATTAATTACATTATAAATAAATTATTACAGTTAATTACAATTAAACAGTTACTATAACTTTGTTTCGTTTTTAGAGTGTTTCATATTAATAGACAATTAAGATGTTAGAAATATAATACAAAGTACATGGGCACATACGGTATATATTTATACACAACATGACACACATGATAATAAGTTATAAATTTGAAATCAGAGGCAGAAGAGGTCTTTCGTTTTCATATGTTTGATTTATGCTGTGATTAGCGGAATTCGACCACTTGCCTAAGCGTTTTCGAGTTCATTGCGGGAGGCGAAATAATTAAAATAAAAATAAAAAAATAATACACGCGAACGTATTTGGACGACTTTGAATGAACAGGTACGGATGCATAAAGTTTTGCATTTCATAGACTGACACGAGTAAAAATGAATATTTAATAAAATTGATATGGGATAATGGTCAAGATAAGATATGAACGTATGGGGGGGGGGAAATATGGTCGAATAATAGTTATATTTATACTACATAACATAAATAATGACTTATAGAATGTACAGTTTTTATTATGTTAAAGAATTTTCATACATTGAATACTAGAGATATGATAAAGGGAAATTAATGACAGGAAAATGTGTCGTCATAGTTATTCAAATTATGCCATACGTACAGTATGTCATTTTTTAGAAGCGATGAATTAGAGAAATACAGTAATGAATAAAGAAGTACAAATCGAAATTCTATCCAAAACTCGCTCAGGCGATTTTGGCTTCTCATGTAAAAAGTAAAAATGAATATTGATTATTATTCATTGTTCATTTTTACATATATATATATATATATACTCTACATGACTTTGAACAACACCATGTCCAGATGAGTACTGAGCGATACTCGGATACTAGTTAGTTTAAACTAACTCTTACATAAATGCAAAAAACTTCACTTTTCTACTTGAAGGTCAAAATATGATAATAAAAACCCACTCTAATAGACAGAGTTTATTTCCACAGCAGTTTCGATGCCCACTGGCATCCTCTTCGGGTGGATACAGAAAAACGAAGAGGATGCCAGTGGGCATCGAAACTGTTGTGGGAATAAACTCTGTCTATTAGAGTGGATATTTATTATCATAACTCTTACATACTTTCAGACTGATGTTTATTTTTCTACTGTGGAAGAAATTATATTAAACGCTCTATTCCATCCACGTACAGAAGTTGTATATATATATATATATATATATATATATATATATATATATATATATATATATATATATATAACTTCTTTACATGGGTAAAATAGGGCGCTTAATATAATTTATTTCATAGGAGAAAAATAAATATCAGCCCGAAAGTACACTATGTAAGAGTTAGTTTAAACCAATCAGTATCCGAGTATCGCTCAGTACTCATCCTGACAGGGTGGTGTTCAAAGTCCCTTTCTAGAAAGCAACATTTTCTTACGTTAAATTACCCGAATGAGGCGGGGTGTTGCAGAGGGATCAAAGACAGGTCGATCTTCAACAGCTCATAAATCAGGTTCAAGGTTTTGAGGTGTCTCGGCACTCTGCATTTGAAAGATTGGATGTCATAGACAGGGGAAAGATGGATTGAGGAAGAATGTTCCAGAGCTGACCATTAGAATAGATGAAGGATGTAGTGTCTATTATAACGGCGATAGTAAAGAGTGATTTAACACTCCGGCAAAGAGAGAGGGAGTGAAGACAATTTGGTTGTTTACAAATTCTGATTAATCAGTAAAGCTGAAGAATAGGCTATCCCTGAGGGTATCTGGTAAGCTAAACCAGTACCTATCTTCACTATGCCCCTATGAATAAGATGAATATAATATGCCCCCATTATCATTTCGATGTTAGCTACTGTGTTGTATGTGGTATGTCTATCAGATATATTGTACTGGCTCTTCAAATGATTAATAGTATGTTGTAGATTGGGTATAACCATTTTCCTCTGTCCTACTTTTGGTACAGTAACCGTTTTATTTTTCTAGCATTTCCTACATGTAATTCCAGGTCAAATGTTTTTTAGCTATTTTTGTTTGTTATCCTTAACAAAAGATGTGATATGAGTTCTTGCTCATTCGGGTCTGGTGTCAAACCCAGTTTATTGACTAATTTGTGAGACAAATGTTTGTTGAGAGCAAGCTTCTATAAGTCATCTCCCTGGCGTGGTGCTACCCTCACCATTCACTAAGTCCAAAGTAATAGTTGGTAATCAATAATTTGTTGAGATAATTCAAATATACTCTCATCTTTATTAATGTAATTACGTTTCAAGAGATCATTAGCTACTTCATATGAATCACCCACAGCTGGTAAACAGACTATCATGTTATAGTCTGGACCTTAAAGGAAACGAACTAAGTAGCTAAACTTATCAACAAGAGGATTACTACCTATTGAACTCTCAAATTTTTCAATGAAAGATGGGGTTTGTGCCTGTACCCACCAAAGGTTTACTCTGCGTTATTAAAATCGGAAATAGGTTTATTTGGCATTAAGTCATTCAAGCGAGACTGTAGTCTCCTTATGTGTTGTTCATTTGAGATTACCTGTAAGTTTGATTCTGTGTAATATGTATGTTGCACTCGGATGAAGGAACGAGATGTTCTCTTGCCCTCTCTGCCACACAACCAGGTACACCCGGCTCATCTGGTATTGTACTGAGGCAAGTATCTAATCTTCTTTTGAAGGCTTCAACTTTGACTGCTACGACGATCCTGAGAAACGTACATTTAATTCTCTCACAATATCCTCGGCTGTACCATAATTTCCTGGCCTAGTGTTATTTTAGCGATGTAGTACTGAACCTCTCCACTCCGGGTGGAAAGCATAGCACCGCCCTGAGTTACCCCTTGTCTTTTCATATTCATCACGGGTTCTATGAATCATAAAATCGGGGTTTTTCTTGTCGATACTTTAAAACTTGGTGCATAATTTGTTGAGATAATTCAAATATAATCTCATCTTTATTAATGTAATTATGTTTCAGGACATCATTAGCTACTTCATATGAATCACCCACAGTTGGTAAACAGACTATCATGTTATAGTCTGGACCTTAAAGGAAACTAAGTAGCTAAACGGGAGGACATAGACAGGAGGAAAGGTGGAATGAGGGAGATTGTTTCAGAGTTGTCCGGTTGAATAGATGAAAGACTGAAAATACCGATTAACCCATGCATTAGATAGTTGTACAGAAAAGGAATGTGTAGAAAGTCTGGTACTGCGTGCTCTCCTTAAAGGATGAGGCATGGAGTAAGAGAGTTCAGAAGAGCAATGTCCGTTATAATGGCAACAGTAAGGAGAGAGTGAGGCAACATTACGGCGAAGAGAGAGGGATTGAAGACAATCAGTAAGAGGCGGGGAATTGATGAGACGAAAAGCCTTTGATTCCACCCGGTAAAGTATGGTTGTGTGGGTTGAGTCACCCATACATGAGAAGCATACTCCATACACGGGTGAACAACACCCCTGTACAGAGACAGCAACTGAGTGGGGGTTAAAAAACCGCGGAGGCGGTACAGCACACCTAACCTCTTAGAAGCTGTTTTAGAAAGAGATTGTATGTGTTCTTTCCAGGAAAGATCATGAGAAAAGGAGACGCCAAGAATGTTAATAGAAGAGGAATGATTCAGTTGTGTGTTGTTGAAGGTAAAGGGATAGTTCTGTAGAAGAGTGTGACGAGTTGGCAGATGGAGGAACTGAGTTTTGATGCATTGAAAGCCACATGGTTTTCTCTGCCCCAATCAGATATAGTACAAAGATCAGAGGCCAGGTGTCCCATAGCCGTCCTACGCGAATAATGAAGTGTCTGCTGCGAGGGACGCTTTGGGAAGCGGGTGAAGAAGTGAAGAGTCGAATCATTGGCATAGGGAGTGAATAGGACAGGAAGTGCGAGTTAAAAGATCATTGATAAATAAAAAGGAAATAGTGAGTGACAGGACATTCTTCCTCAATCCATATTTCCCCTGTCTATGACATCCAATCTTTCAAATGCAGAGTGCCTAGGCACCTCAAAACCTTGAACCTGATTTATGAACTGTTGAAGATCGACCTGTCTTTGAGCCCTCTGCAGCACCCCGCCTCATTCTGGTAATTTGACGTAAGAGAAAGTTGCTTTCTAGACAGGGACTTTGAACAACACCCTGTCCAGATGAGTACTGAGCGATACTCGGATACTGATTGGTTTAAACTAACTCTTACGTACTTTCAGGCTGATGTTTATTTTTCTAGTAAGGAAGAAAATACATTATACGCCATATTTCTTACATGTACAGAAGTTATATATATATATATATATTAGTGGTGGACCGGATATCCGCATCATTTTTAACATCCGCATCCGCACTTCTGACTGCGGATGTTATGTGGATATTACCTCTAATAAATTATGCAATTTACAATTAAATTAGCTTATAAAGTAGCTTGTAAGGCCCAGTCACGCACATTTCATGTAAAGTATTAATTATTAATGAACAAACAAATATATAAACCTCAAAATATAAATACCATTAAATCAACAAACACTGCCTGTGCCGCTGTGCGTACTCCACTGATTTTTTTTTCACAGCAACACAGTAACTTTTCAGAATGAAATTGTTTGTATAAGATCAAGCAGTCTATCGTGTTTTGAACAAGATTATTGTAAATAAATACAAAAAATAGTAAATTCTTTAGCAAAAATAAAAATGCTAATTTTGTATAGCAAACACATTGCAAAATTTGCACAGTTTCTAAAATTAGCAATCGAAAATTGAATGAAACTTGTTTCAGTGAATTTTCTTTGGCTGAAACTCTTATTATTTTTATCATAATGAAAACATTAATATTAATTTTAATTCTTATGCATTGCCTGCCATAATAGTAATATCTATGATAGTCGAATCTGCGCATGCGCAGGACAGATACATCGAGAGAGAGAGAGAGAGAGAGAGAGAGAGAGAGAGAGAGAGAGAGAGAGAGAGAGAGAGTGTTACAAGGAAAAGAAGTACCTCAAAAAGTTTTGCGGCCCATACCGAGGAGGTACCAATGGCAACGGGTGCCACGGAAAATTTTCTACAAACTCAAATAGTGTGCAAGATTTGGTCTAACATTTTCTTGAAATGATCCACAGAGGAACTGTTCAGAACTTCTGAAGGTAACCTGTTCCACGTGTCACAGATCTTATAGGTAAAGTAATTCCCACACACACTAGTCCTAAACCGTTTGAAATCCAACTTCCAACCATTGTTGCGAGTTGGGTTATCACTTAAACTAAACATCCTTCTAAAATCGACATCGTTGAACCCGCGTAAGAACTTGAAAACCTCGATCAGTTGACCGCGCAGCCTCCGAGTTTCCAGCGAAGACAAGTTCAGGGCGCGTAACCGCCGATTGTAGCCCATATGCCTAACGGAAGGGATTAACTTTGTGGCCCTCGCCTGCACTCGCTCCAGCCTCTCAATATCTTTCCTGAAGGTGGTCGACTAGAACTGCACAGCATACTCCATGTGCGGCCGAACCAGGGAATTGTACAGAGAGAGCACAATCTCCTTGTTCCGAAACTGAAATTGCCTCCTGATATAACCCAACAGCTTCTGGGTTTCTTTTCCACCTCTACGCACTGTTTCGTAAACTTAAGGTCGCTGCTAATTAGCACACCCAAATCCTTTTCGAGTAGTCCGACTTGGGATTGGCGTAACCAATGTGCATCACCTTGCATTTACCCAAGTTAAACGGCATTTGCCATTTTTCGGACCACTCTCCTATCCTACCTAGGTCCGCACGCAGTTGCTCGATCGCTTCGGGCGTCCGAACATTGGCCCCAAGCTTGGTGTCATCAGCGAATTTGGCGATCCGACTGACGATGCCACCGTCGATATAATTTATGTAAATGATAAACAACAGTGGCCCCAAAACGGAACCCTGAGGAACCCCACTAGTGACCGAGGCCCAACCCGAACTAACCCCTTTAATTACAATCCTCTGCCGCCTATTCTTCAGCCAGTTTTCAATCCACCTACCTACTTCCCCACCGATACCCAGCGCGCAGAATTTCGCCATTAGCCGGCGGTGAGGTACCTTATCAAAGGCTTTCTGAAAGTCGAGATAAAGTATATCAATCGCCCTACTCTTATCACACTCACCCAACATGACGTGGAAAAACTCGAGCAAGTTGGTGAGACACGACCTATGCCGTCTGAACCCATGTTGGGAGTCCCCAAGCAGCTTGTAGGAATCTAAATGGTCAACGATCCTATCCGCTATTATCCCCTTTAATAATTTACCTACAACTGCAAAAACCTTCACTTTTTTCTACGTGAATGTCAAAATATGAAAATAAAAACCCACTCTAATAGACAGAGTTTATTTCCACAACAGTTTCGATGCCCACTGGCATCCTCCTCATTTTTCTGTATCCACCCGAGGAGGATGCCAGTGGGCATCAAAACTGTTGGGGAAATAAATTCTGTCTATTAAAGTGGGTTTTTATTTTCATACTTACCTACAACTGAAGTGAGACTAATGGGACGATAGTTCCCTGGACTTTCGTGATCCCCTTTCTTAAAGATAGGGGTCACGTTGGCTTCCCTCCAGTCACCAGGCACCTGGCCCGTCTCCAACTATTTGTTGAAGACTGCAGCCAGGTGGGGAGCCACCTGGTCGCGCACCTCCCGCAACACTCTGGGGAGAAACTGGTCTGGCCCAGGAGCCTTAAACGCGCTCAGTTTGTCTATTCTATCGGCAACGACTGTTGTGGTACATCGAACACTATCCAGGCCAGCACCTTCGTGCCTGACGCCTGGCTCGGGGATGACGCGGGTGTCCTCCCTGGTGAACACTCCCGCAAAGTACTCATTAAGCACATTATCGATGTCAGCGTCAGAGGTCCGCAGAACGCTGCTTCTAATGGGCTTTCTACTATTAACATAACTGAAGAACTCCTTAGGGTTCCCCTTGCAGAGGCTTGCCACCCGTAGTTCTTCATTACGTTTCGCTAGCCTAACCTTCGCCTCCACTTCCCTACACAGGCGGACATACGCTTCAGTGTTCTCATGGGAACGATTGGCCTTCGCCCTCCTATACGCTATTTTCCTATTTCGGATAGTCGAAGCGATGTCACGACTGAACCACTTAGGCTGCGTTGAAGCAGGGGTGACCGGTTTTGAGGGTATGGCAGCAGACTGCAGCACCATAAACTCGTCCCGGAATGCACTCCACACTCCCTCAACATCGCCGCCGACCTCTAACCCCATCTCACCTACGCTATCCCGGAGGCTAACAAAGTCCGCCCGCCGTAGATCGAGCTTACTGCCTCTCGAGTTACTACGCTTCACCCGAGGGACGCACACACGGAACCTAATGAGACCGTGATCACTCCCGCCCAACGATTCGTCAACGGTGAGGCCAGTGACGAGGTTGTCTTCGGCCGTGAATACTAAGTCTACAACGCTTTCGCCTCGTGTAGGCTCATTGATCCACTGAGTGAGGAAGTTCTCATCAGCAAAGTCAACTAGCCTCCTCCCTTCAGCATCAGCAGTCCTGTCTTCCCACTTTATGCCGCGACAGTTGAAGTCTCCTAAAACTACACACACCCTATCCCCTAGCATGCTACGGAGTTCGGTGTACAGGGCTGTATCCTCCTCGAGGAGGAGATGCGGAGGTCTGTACACCAAGATTAACCTATAGTTCGTCCCTCCCACGTTCAGATCGACGCCAAGCAGCTCCCTTTCCGACCGGAACTGGCAGTCAACCGGACTCAACGTGTCCCTGACGTATATTAGTACCCCACCCCCCCTCCCCACGGGTGCGGTCTTTGCGAAACATTCTATACCCGGGAATTTCGAACTCCCCAACGTAGTCCCTACGATCAGTATGAATCCAGGACTCGGTGATAGCAACGATATCCTGGTATTCTGATGCTAAGAGCGCCCGTAGCTCGCAAAACGTATTCCTAATCGACCTAGCATTAAAAAGCACTGCACGGAGGGAGCCTTCCCTATTCAGACCGCCCTCTAGCCCGACCCATTTCCCGAACAGCCAGGGCTGTCGGGAGTTGAAGAGTCCCTCACCAACGAGGGGGCAACTTCCGCAGGAGCCTGAGCCCCCTCCAACGTGGAAGGAGGGTTACCCACCTGTACCTGGACGCACCCTTCAGTTGAAGGTACTTCCGCCACCGGCTCATCATCATTTCTCCCCGGTGGGGGCCCGTCATCTCTCCCCAGGCTCGATCTCACCATTCTGTATAGGTGCCGGTCGAGCAGCGTGCCTAGCACACCTTTACCCTTGTTATTGAGGTGGACACCATCCCTCTGGTAAAGGTCCCACCTACCCGGAAATGCTTCGAAAGGGTCAATAATCCTCACGCCCAGCGGGACGCACAAGTCTTGCACCCTCTCGTTGAAGCCAATGACCTTACTGAGCGCGTGGTCACTGGCATTCATCCGCGGTAAAATATCAATCAACATTCCCCTGTCTGTCTTCAGTTCATCCGCTAGAGACATGATCTCGGTGATGATCCCTTCTGTAAGACCTACCCTACCGCCTTTGAGGAACAGGTCGTTGCCACCAGCGTGGACAACGATCGCAGTCCTCCGACTAGCCACGCGCAGCTTCTCTACCTCCTTCCTTAAGTGCGCCGGTCCCCGCCCAGGTAAGCACCTTACCTTCCTCCCGTCCCGGTTTGCAGAAGCAAAGTACTTCTCCCGGCCCCTGATCTGCGAGTCCCCAATCAAAACGTTGTCTTCCTCCTTCGAGCACAGAAGACTAAAGCGGTTGGAGGTCCTGACAGGGGCAACTGGGGTCTCAGGCTTCGGCTTCGCAGCCTTCTTGCCCGAGACCTTTCGATACCCGTCGCCACCCATAGACGCACTTACACCACTCGACCCACCCACCGGCAGCTACATCATCGGCCCCTTCCCACCCTTCTCTATCGGCCACTTCTTTACGCCCTCCACCTTGCGCCGCGGTTCCGTGCATTCCACATGGGTCGCTGGCGATTCCTGACACTGATTTTGTACCCTGGCCCCCGGTTGCACCTCTACCCTTTCTCTGCGGTCCCGAGCTCTGTCCAGTCCATCGCTGGACCGCCTTTCCATGGCAGCTATCCTATCAATGAGCTCCGGGGTGGAGGGCGCAGCCGCGTCAGTGACCGTCGCACCTCCAACAGCCGGTCTGGACGGCTCGAGCCACCGGAACCTCTCCTCTAGCTTCTCGTAAAACCGCATGAGTTCGCAAAAGCGGCACATGCTGGAGTGGTTGATCTTCTTGAAGCAGGCTTCTTTGAAGTTCGTCACCCACTGGTTTACTTCACACCTCGCACAGTCAGCCTTCAGTTTCTGCGGTCCAGTCATTGTAACTTATTTTTTTTTAACTCTGAATACACTGAATAAGATAAAGTGTTCTAGCAATGAAAACTATCAAAAACGTTGTGACCATTATATAAAAAAGGAGGGGGGTGAATTTTTCCCGCGCGTAGACGCATTCGCCTATCTGCAAGTGACGTTCATCCCATCCAGAAGACTACACCTCTCGCTGCTGCCGCACTGACCAAGGGTCTCCCCCAGGGCCGGACAGTCCCAAACGTGTCGCAGCTACCAACTGACAAACACTCGCGACGCAGGCGTCACGGATTTTCCGCCAGGTGCGACAGCGAGATGCAGCCCCTTACTAAGTCTTACTAGTCACTTACAAGCGGCCAGACTCTTAAAATCCAGTGTTCAAGGGATATCCCACCAGACCCAGAGGCTACGCCCGAGACTTTACGCTGGCCTGGCAGCCAGCTGGGCAGTAAAGCTCTCTCACCTCAGAGCAGTACAGCCAAGCACCATCAATTGGTCACCAAAGAACGGTCGCAGGGGGCTGGTCAGGCCATTACGCGTTAGGAATGGGCTTAACGGGGCACTAGCCACACTCCATTCATCGCGCCCCTACGCCTGGGACCCCTCCATCCCAGTCTCTCACAACCTACGAGCGTTAAATGGTGTTATTTATAGAGGTTCCAAAGCCTCTCTTCCCACGCATTAGGTAGCAGTAGAGTCCTAATAGTAAAAGAAGAGAAAAAGATTTAATACTAAAAGAAAAGGTTTTTTTTTTTTGCAGTCAGAGGAGAACATCCTTAACTTAAGCTAAAAGGACAGAGTAGGGATGGGATGGGGTCCTAGTAACCCACGGGACAGGATTTACAACAGACTTCATCCGCCCTCCCGAAAGAGAGAGAACCTAAAGAAACTGGCAGCCAATTTCTCTAGAATCCCACGACTCGGGACCGGAGGGCTGTCACACCCCAAGTATAAAGTTTACAACACCCAGAGAGAGAGAGAGAGAGCAGGGCCGTTTCCTCCAATAGGTGAAATAGGCGACTGCTTAGGGCCCCGCGGCGGTTAGGGTGCTCCATCAGCCTTCGCATTTTATGTTTAAAGTTATTTATAATTTAATAATTTATTTATTATATTAATTTATAATTTATTTATATTTTTATATTTAATGTTATTCGAAACTAAAAAATAAAATCCTTTATTTTCTTTTACAGAATTATTTCAATCTGGTAATTTCATCTAGTAATTTGGTTTACCATCGTTGACATTATGGCATCTCAAAGAATGTATCCTTTCGAAGGATACGATAGGGATTGAATTCGAAACAATCTTTGTATTTATTTAGTGAAATGTTTTCAAAAATATAAAAATGTTTTTGTTCAAAGTGTGCAGTGTTAATTATGTTTAAAAATTATAACAAAAGAAACACAACTTTCATTGAAAATTTTCATTTTGGCAATGCAAATTTGGCTTATTGTGTGCAATGCTAGTTAGGGGCATATTCTATAAAATAATTGAAAAAGTTAGTGACCATTTCGCTTTGTGTCCTATTTCTCGCTGCTTCTTGGATGGAAAAGTTAAGGACTTTCTGTATGGCACGTGGGGATTTCCGTATATTATATATATATATATATATATATATATATATATATATATATATATATATATATATATATATATTAGGGTGCGTCACTGCATTTGGGAGAAAACCTGAAGGTGGTCCATTTCTTTCGCTCGCTTTCTCAATTAAGTACATACTACATATATTCTGGGATTGGTTTCCCCGTACTGATTATTTTCAGGGGAAGTAACTCCATGAAAACTATGTCTTCTTTAACACTTAATATTTAAAACATATAGCATATGAAGACATAATTCGTGTTTTATATTTATGAAAATACATTTTGCTAATACACTTTGTTAAGGATGTATTGAAAAACAGATAATTTAATAAAACAAAATATACTATAAAATAGATTTCCACAAAAACCTATAAATAGCAACCACATTCCAGACCTCAGAATTAATGGTAATTCCACAACACATGTTAATCATTTCAATTTCCTAGGCATTTACTTTGACAAGAACTTAAACTGGAATGAACACTGTAAAATAATTGGAAACAAAACAGCTAAACTTATATATTATATTCTGGGATTGGTTTCCCCGTACTACGTGAACACCAACAAAACGAAAGAAATTGACAAACAATACTCGGAAATGACATGAAAAGAACTAAAAGCCTTCAGAAAGAAAGTATTTTTTCAGCGAAGAAGGTCCTTCTTGTTTGCTGTCTTCGGGTACGCTCGCCGATGATCCTCTGCCACCTGGATCATGTATTGAAGCTGATCCTCGTGCTCGGTACGCCCCTTTGCCGTGAACTCGTGGATGAGGGCCACTCCTCACGAGGAGCTTCCCGACTCGTTTCTTCCGCAGATTGTACCCGTTTGATGTTATCCAGGCCGCAGGGGGCATTGACAAGAACGCAGTATCGATTTCAAGATGGTGGAAGATCCTCTTAGTTGTGGAGGTGAAGAAGTAAGGAAGATCTTTTGCAACGACGTCTCTTGCGACGGCCAACACACGAGGGCTGGGCTCGAGGGATCCTCCCACAGAGTTCATGTTAGAGACCATCTTGATTTTGTCAGCATCTGCAACATCGTCGTCGAAGAGAGCGAGACCGACTGTAACTTCAGACAAGTACCATAGATGCCGACTCATCGCCTTCGTGCCGGCTTCCTTGATGATGGGATCCTCATGTTCCGCGAGTTCCTTGAGCAGCGTGAGGTCCATTCGTGCTGCTGCGGAAGCTGTCTTGGCTGTGAACCAGTCGCGTAGGTAATGTTTTACGACGAAAATGCAGAAATCTCCGAGCTTTTCCCAGAGAAGTCCCATGCGGTTCGGGCCACGAGAGGAAGAAGGACGTTGCGGCCGCAAGAGTCTAACAAACTCCTCCTTGAACATCCAAATCTTCAGGGTTTCCCCAACAACCAGATTTCATCAGCTAGCTTCTTCACTTCCTTAGCACCTTTCTTCTCCATTTTCATTAAGCAAAACACCTGTGGAAGAAAAGAAACCAACAATTAATAGAGAGCCTCATATAGAAAATCTTAACCCCATGTATTCCAGGGTATTTTAACGAAAAGAACAGCCGAGGTGGGGCCATATGACATATATACTGATAAACCAGATCATATGGCCCCACTCCGGTATAAATAGGGTTATTAATTCACTGTGCGCAACCCCGAAACACTGATATATTGAACTGATTTTTATACTGCCAGGTTTTCTCATTAAGTGGATCAAAATTGCAAGCGAGCGAACGCGTGTGACAACTTCATGTTTTTTGACGCACCCTAATATATATATAATATATATATATATATATATATATATATATATCGTAAAGAACGACGCTTGTATAGGAGAACATTCCGCGCAAGATGAGAAGAGAGAACGAACAAATGAAAAAATGAGGTAACCACCCGGAAATCGAACCCGGAATCTTCCGATTGCCGGTCAGATATGATAACCATTACACCACGGGCCTCACTCGAACAAATGCCGTAATTCCTCTACATACGCGCAGAAACCAATGCCCCAAGGGGACACCTCCCGCATGCCGTATCTATATATACATTTCAACTGCAAATAACACGCAGTATAAATAACGTAAAGAACGACGCTTGTATAGGAGAACATTCCGCGCAAGATGAGAGAAGAAAGAACGAACAAATGAAAATATGAGGTAACCACCCGGGAATCGAACCCGGGATCTTCCGATTGCAACTGCGTGTTCTTTGCAGTTGAAATGTATATATAGATACGGCATGCGGGAGGTGCCCCTTTGGGGCATTGGTTTCTGCGCGTATGTAGAGGAATTACGGCATTTGTTCGAGTGAGGCCCGTGGTGTAATGGTTATCATATCTGACCGGCAATCGGAAGATCCCGGGTTCGATTCCCGGGTGGTTACCTCATTTTTTCATTTGTTCGTTCTTTCTTCTCATCTTGCGCGGTATGTTCTCCTATACAAGCGTCGTTCTTTACGTTATTTATACTGCGTGTTCTTTGCAGTTGAAATGTATATATATATATATATATATATATATATATATATATATTAGTGGTGGACCGGATGTCAGTTTTTCAATATCTGCGGATGCGGATTTTTTATTTCAATATCCGCGGATGCGGATGCGGATATTTAGTTAATCTATCAATATAATATAGAATTATGAATATATGAAATAATTTTTCAAATTTCGTGATATTACTATTATGGTAGGCAATGCATAAGAATTAAAATTAATAGTAATGTTTTCATTATGATAAAAATAATAACTTTCTCAAGAGTTTCAGCCACAGAAAATTCACTGAAACAAGTTTCATTCAATTTTCTGTGTTACCAGGTATTTATATTTTGAGGTTTATATATTTGTTTGTTCATTAATAATTAATACTTTACATGAAATATGCATGACTGGGCCTTATAAGCTACTTTATAAGCTAATTTAATTGTAAATTGCATAATTTATTAGAGGTAATATCCGCATAACATCCGCAGTCAGAAGTGAGGATGGGGATGTTAAAAATGACGCGGATATCCGCATATGCGGATGCGGATATCCGGTCCACCACTAATATATATATTACATTATACGTATATAAGGCAGATGTTTTGATGCATATCTGGCAAATGATCAGCTAATGGGGTTGTGGGCCCCCTCCCCCCAAAAAAATTATTTTCTAAGGCCCCAAAAATGCTAGAAACGGCCTTGAGAGAGAGAGAGAGAGAGAGAGAGAGAGAGACTAAATGTGAATAAATATGACTAAATGTGACTGAATGTGTACTTAATGTACATTTTACAATGTTTAGGGGACTATTTTTTAAATTAATTTCACAATATATTTGGTGAAAAGGCGTAAACATTATTCAAAATGAGCAATAGGGTCTACCCAATTTCCTCAATCATATTTTCATTCCTTATTTTTCGGGAGCTGCGTACATTTCGTTCTAATAATATATATATATATTATATATATATATATATATAATATATATATATATATAGTTTATATATGGGTAAGTATTTCACGGCTCCATGAAAATCAACTTTTTAGTTATAAAAGTCATGTATTTATATAGATATGGAATAATAAAAACCCTGCTATCTCTAATTTTTTTTTAAATTTCTCTAAAAATGTTTAATTAATATTTTTAATAAGAACTGCTTTGTGCCATTCCGCTGCATGATTGCCTATAAAATGTGGCAATGAGGTGGAAATGCGTCAGTTTGGAGTGTAACGTTGTTGATGATGGATGTGTGCACTGGATGTTCCGTCAGTGAGCTTAAACTAGTTACAGAGGATTGTGTTAAATTTAGCAAGAGTCACAAACTGCTACTGTTAATTATTCTAGTGTGAGCATGTAAAAATATAGTGCTGTGATCTATCTACTTGTCAGTTGCCCCTAGTCAATTGAATGGCCGGTTATGTCAACTGTACGCCCTTGACGATTGGTTAGGTTAAGTCGTGATATTTTCGTTAGTTAACGAAAATATCACGACTTAACATAATCTAACCAATCATCAAAGGCGTACAGTTGACCTAACCGGCCATTCAATTAACCTTAGTTATTTAAGTGGTGATAATTATTGTTTTTCTGCATTATTTGATGATAATTCTTGATTTTCTTCTGCTACTTTTATAGATCTGCTACATTTACAGATGGAGCCGCGAATGTAATACTTTACCATATATATATATATATACAAAGGTGGGCAGGACCGAGTTCCAAAAGGACCGAACTCCAGGAACTCGGTCCTTTTTAAGGACCGTGAGCGGGAAAGTCGGTCCTTTTCTCAGTGAGGAGCGACGGTCCGGTCCGGACGGTCTTTTTTAGTGATTTTAGTGTGTTTAGTGATTATTTGAAGTTCTAAAGAAGATGGATCGTTTCCTCCAGAAGACTCAGAAAGAGACAGACTGAACTGAAACTTGTTTCAACACCTGGAGGAGACGAAGAATCTACTGATGTTAGTGCTTCAACTTCAAGTCAAGCAACTGGAACTCCTAGCGGAAGAATTGAACCAGGCAATCCCTGGCCGTACCTGGACAAATACTTTGAATACCTGGGCCCCAAGGGTGAGCAGAACCTGGAGTACAAGTGCTTGCTGTGCCTGCCGAACAAGAACATCCTCTCGACAAGCAACAAGAGCCAAAACAACCTCAAGCGACATGTCTCCAGGCGCCACCCTCACGTCCAGAACCAGTTCGACCAGTGCTCAAGCCGAAAAGGTCAGGGCTCAGTGACAGCCATTTTGAAATGCTAGTCTTCTTGAAGGGAAACTCAAGCATTTAACTTAATAACTTTTTTCATCATTTATGTATTGTATTAATTATAATTTACGTTAATAAAATTAAAGATTTCCGGTGTCTTTAATTTCATTTTTCATTTTAATCAAATTTTTCACTTATATTATATATAAGGACCGAGGACCGAGTCGTTCCTAGGTCCTATCTTCAGAAAGGACCGTGACCGGGACCGTCGGTCCTTTTTGAGGCCCGGGTGCCCACCTTTGTATATATATATATATATATATATATATTAGGGTGTCACTTATTGGTATGGTAAGAATTGAACCATCAAGAAGTTTCGGTCTGACCGTCTACAAATGTGACATTGCATGTAGAAACGTTGATTATGAAGTTTCATGAGAAAATATTAACATTTAGAGGTCGCTCAAGGACATTAAAATTTTGATGACGCGTCGTTACTTGTCCTAAATTGAAATGCGCTTTCTTTCTATGCCTCACCCCAGTATCATTTCAGTAGCCTTAATGGTAGGATGTGTTTGCATTAGTGTATGTTATTTTAGTCTTTTAGTCCTCCCTGATATAAAAAATCGCATGGTCATATCTATGACTAGAGTTGATGGACAAGAGAACCCTCCAAAACCTGTGGTTGTTGACCTGGATACTGTGAAAGAAAAAAGCTTTGAAAACTTTGTAACAAAAAACACAAAATCATTGTTCACGAAGCTCAACCTCCCAGATGAATTCTTGGAGAAAACTGCAGAGCAATGGGAGGAGGATACCCATTATCAGACTACGAAAGAGACTGTAAAAACTCTAACTGTAACAAATGACTTCGCTGAACGTGGAGTTGCTCTCATCCAGGATTTTTCTGGATACCTAACCAAAGATGAAGAACAACTCCAGTTTCTTCTCCAGGTTGTTGAAGACCATCGCAAGCATTGGACATGGGGACAAAAGCATACCTTGAATGGAAATAATGATTAATCATAATAATTACGCTACTGTCTGATGTTAATGTACTTCATCTTAATATTATGATAATGTCTTGTGCACTTCCTGCTAAGGTAGGAACATAATAAATTGTTTAAATACATTTGGAAATTGTTTATATTCACACTTTCTGAGAATCTCGTATCCAATACTTCGATATGGCATACTTTGATGGGGTCAGAGCACGGAAACTTAAAAGTTGAAAAATAAGTGACACCCTAATATATATATATATATTATATATATATATATATATATTATATAGTCGGTATATTTCAGCTCATCGTTCAATTCTGGCTGTAACCCTTTTGTATAGACCCAGAGAGTAAAATCATATTAAATCCATTTATTAAATTGTGAAAGACGCAAAAAATCTACGTTATGCCATAAATTCCATTTTTTATAAATATGCAGAGAAAATTTAATTTACTGGGTATGCCCTACTAAAGCTTTAAATCTAGTTTTAATATAAAGTTATATTAATATTTTTTTGTATAATAGTTTAAAGAAAAATTTGTATATGAAGGTGAAAATTTGTTTTAAATAACTCGCTGTTTGGAATAAGTCCATGTAAAGAATGTTGCTTCAAATGTAAAAATCATTCCGTATACAAATTAAATAAATAGCGCAATCTGGCAACTATTCTTGCGGATTGCCTCGACTAAATAAATACACACACACACACACACACACACACACACACACACTGCCTTCTAAACATTACTGTGGAAAATAAGATATTTTATTGGTATGTGCTGTATTAAATTATTATTTTATGATATGATTAAAAGATAAATTTGCATATTAAGGCGAAAATTTATTATAAATAACTCGCTCTTTGGACAGTTCCCTAAATGTAAAACAAAAAAATGAAATAGCCCTAATTTAAAATCTATTTTGTTTAAAAATCATATATTTTTTTATGGTATAATTTAAAGATAAATTTGTATGTTAAGGTGAAAATTTGTTTTTGTATTAAATTTGGTTTTCATATTCGATTTTTTGTTTAAAAGAGCGCCTACCAAACATCACATTGGCTTCGTGGTGGTTTTCTGCTACGAGAAGCTCAATAGGTTAAACTACTGGCGTCGCCGTTTTTGAGACCTTGTCGGTCTGCCCTGGCCCATAAATGTATTTCTTTATGCTTAATAGCTTTGTCTATTAATTGGGTCGTTTTTTTAGACTTATCGGTCTATTGGTGATGGTGCTGTGCTGATGGTTGATTGCGAGGTAGTCTAAGGATGGCATTGTGTGTTGGTAGTTATTCTAAGGAAAGTATGTTCGTATATATTTTACTATTGGGACAGAACAATTCTTCTTACATGCATCTGTTTATATACGAAGTGTGTGTGTGTGTGTGTGTGTGTGTGTGTGTGTGTGTGTGTGCTTTTAATTCAATAATTTTTTTCTTTGTGGGGTTCAGGCCAGCATGATCATCTACTCTCTCTCCATTACTATATATATATATATATATATATATATATACACTTCTTTCTACACAAGCCATTTACGCCTTCTAAGCCAGATTAACAAACGGTTGATTAAGACTTCTTAGCCAACTGAGGCTGTTAAGAACTTCAGTATGCGACGAGATATGCCTGCGAAAAGTTCTCCTTCTCTCCTCTCTCTCTTTTAGGCTACCTTCCTAGGTCAGGTTAGGCTTGGGGGAGTAAACCCCCTTCTCTTCCTTCATGCAGCTTGGGGGCTAAGCACCCACCCTTGCCTGCATACCCCATCCCCCACGGGTGCCAAAACCCCATACCCCATGGGTGCCAACACCTCTCCCCCCATGAGTGCCAACCCGCCTCCACTTTGCAGCAATTGATCAATATTGCATTGCAATTTGCACTCTAAGCTTTTGCGCTCATACTACTGATGCATGCTATTCTATTTGAAAATAAAAGCCCATTTAATGTATGAAGAAATATATCTTCTACATATGTGACCTTTGACTCTTTCAGGCTTACAGTAGTTTTGTGCCTCTTTACAGTTGAGAGTAACTTTTTTATGAGCTTTAATCAACGCTAGGATATAGTCAAAAGCCTGCTCGACTACACGTTCGGTTACACTGTTTAACAAAGTTTTTCTCCTCGATAAATGTAGGTGATTCTTATGTTATGTAGGTGATTCTTGTTATCTTATAGATTTTTTCTGTCACCTACAGTTTTTGAGAGATTTGCAATTTAAAACCCTTTGAGATGGAGATTGCATTCCTTAGTTTGTATCATAATATGAGATTTATTGTTAGTCATTTATTTTGTGTAAAATCTTTATATTATGCATATTATTATTTATATTTACATGCTTATATATAATATGCATATACTTATTTAAGTATACTGTATATATATATCATAACATAACATAACCATCTGAGAGGGTGGTTAAAAGGTAGTGACTCTTCAATGCCTTTTGCGGTCCCAATGGTATGGAGAAAACAAAGAGACCATTCGACTGATTGCTACTTCTGTTTAACAAAAATAAGTGGGCATTCCTAAAAATCTAAATATGCGATTCAATATCCTAATTTACTGTCAGCCATGCGACCTCTTTCACATTGTGACGATTTGCCAGTACCAAAACTACCAAAGACATGGACTTTAGATGATGATGAACCTGATGATGAATCTCGTAATGAACTTTTGGACAGACAAGATGACATGGATACACATTTTCAACCACCTTCATCGGATGAACCTCATTTAATTTCTCAGTTAGAATTAAATGATCTTGTCAGAGTGTTGAAACTATCTGAAAATCAGGCTGAGCTCTTAGGTTCTAGATTAAAAGGTTGGAATCTCTTATAAAAGACTAAAACTATCATCATTTCGTAAGCGTCAGACACACTTTACATCGTTTTTTTCTATGGAAAGTGATTTAGTGTATTATAATGATGTGAATGCTCTCATGGAGGCACTTGGTCGAGAGCACAATCCTAAGGAATGGAGGTATTTGTGAATTCATCAAAGTTGAGTTTGAAAACTATACTATTGCACAGCGGTAATGTCTCTCCTTCGGTTCCGATTGCACATAAAGTTCATATGAAAGAATCATATGACAATATACTTTTGAAACATATTGACTACGATAAACACTCTTGGCATATCTGTGGTGATCTGAAAGTGATTGCACTTCTCCTCGGCTTACAGTTAGGATACATAAAGTTCTCATGTTTCCTCTGCGAGTGAGACAGCCGGGGTAAGGGGAGTCATTATACACAGAAAGAGTACCAACTTCGACAAAATTTGGTTCCAGGAGAGAAACATGTTGCCTATCAGTTCTTAGTAGATCCAGCAAAAGTTTTCTTACCACCTCTCCATATCAAATTTCGTTTGATAAAAATTTTTGTAAAAGCCATGAATAAAGACGGACCTGGATTTCTATATCTAAAACAAAAGTTCCCTAAAATCAGCGAAGCGAATATCAAAGAAGGCATTTCTGTGGGCCCACAGATCAGAGAAGTGATGAAAGACACTGCATTTGATGTCTTTGAATTGAATGAGGTTGAAAGAACAGCATGGAAAGCTTTTAAAGAAATGACTACGAATTTCCTCGGCAGCGTCAAATCAGAAAATTGTTTCCTTGGTGGAGCAAATGCTTAGTGCTTACCAAGCCATGGGGTGTAACATATGTTTGAAAATGCATTTCCTGCACTCCCACCTGGACTTCTTCCCATCAAACCTGGGTGCTGTCAGCGATGAGCATAGTGAAAGATTTCATTAGGATCAACCATGGAAAAGCGGTACCAAGGAAGACAAAATATAGCCCCAGTATGTTGGCCGACTACTGTTGGACACTTATAAGAGAAGCCCCTAGTACTAGTTATAAGCGAAAATCAGCTGCAAAAACATTTTAGGTAAGATACTCTTTTTTGTACGATTAAATATACCAAAATGTAAGAAAATCTGTCAATTTTCATTTGCATTTTCTTCGAAATTGGTGGGTGATAAAAAAATTCTGTTTTCAAATTCATAATCAGCGTAAAAATGTACGACGGAATCACATAAATTCATTCGAAGGAGGAAAAGAAAGTTCTATTTTGTTGTTCAGTGTTATTATTACTCCGTTATTATGAAATAACAAACTATATTGAATGCGCACCAAACGTTCGTTTAGCTTCTTTGCACTAGTTTTTTTTTAACTGAATATACAGTAGTTCAGAGTTCATATCGATGTGTGAGCAAGTCTTCTAAGTCTTGATGGCTATTGTACCTTATATATAGAAATAATTCTTGCGGATGAACAATGAAGGCAAGGGAGAGTTTGTAGCGTGCTAAATCCGTGTTCCAAAGCGAATGATATATACTTCTCGCGGTAGGTGTCTTCTAAATATTCTCTAAGTTCCAGCCCGTTCTCACCTTGTTCGTCTCTGCACTTCGTGAAGTCATCGAGCAGAGCAGTGTAAGCATATTCGAGGATGGTATCAAAATAGTACATGTTGCCAACACGAGAGTCTAATAAAGGCTTCACTTTACGGAATGTTGCTATTTCAAATAACACTGTTCAACAAAGATTCTGTTCCTCTGGTAGTGTTGGGTTTTCCTTACTGACTTTTTAGTGCTGATTTCGAAAAATAATAGTGAAATTTTTCCCTTACCCACAGTTTTTGAGAAAATGATAATTTTTATTTTACAAAAAACATGAAAATAAGGCTAACTGAGTGGCAATATTATAATATTACAGACTCGTCTAAAATTTCTTGCTTGATTTACGCTTATATGATACATTTTTGCTTCCCTGATGAGCATCCAACAGTAATCTGAAGGCATAGTAGGATTCCACTTGCCTTGATACCGCTTTATGGTGGAATCTTGGTGGAATTGCTCTCCGTGTTCGTTGCTAATGTCTCGGAGGTTTGGTAGGAAAAAATCCAAATGGGAATGCAAACAATGTATTTTAAGAGACATGTTGCAGCCCAGTATTCTGTAAGCCTGAAGGAGCTCATCAACCAATTCTGCATAGTTTGGTGATCGACGGTTATCTGAGAAGTTCTGAGTAACTGCTTTGAAGGTGGTCCAGGCTCTATTTTCAAATTCATTTAAAGTTCCATAAAAAACAGTATCTTTCATCAGTTCAAATATACCTTCTTTTATTTTTGCTTCTGTGATGCGAGGGAATTTTTCTCTCAAATACTGGAAGCCAGATCCTTCCTTGTCCATGACTTTTACAAAGTTCTTCATTAAACCTAATGTGATGTGAAGAGGTGGCAAGTAGATTTTTTGGGGTTCAACCAGATTTCGATGAGTAACGTTTTTTTGTCCAGGAATTAGAGCTGAACGCCGTGGCCAGTCCTTAACATTGCATTGAGAATGCTTTGCTCGGCTATCCCACTCGCAAAGGAAACAGCAGTATTTTGTGTATCCGAGTTGCCCAGCAAGAAGTAGTGCAATTACCTTGAGATCTCCGCAAATGTGCCAGTTATAATTTGCATATCCGATTTTGCGAAGTAATTCCATATTTTCATACGACTCTTTCATGTCCAATTTCATATTCGAGGGGAGTAATGCTTCTTCTCAGAACTTTCAACACTAATTCACCGCAAACATAACAGAAAGAGTCGGGTCCATTCACATATTTCCGGGACATTTCGAAAAATCAGATTGTGTTTAAATTCTGCCACAGACAACAATAAGGAATATTTGTACGGTTAAATATAAAACAAAACAACTGCATGAAATGCACTTCACAACACAAAACTTTGTAGAAGACGAGCATGTCATACACTGATTGAAACTGCATGAGTCACGCTCTGACAAGTCTTGACAAGTCTTGACAAGTTTTGACTGGACAGGCGTGTTTATTTGTGACGTAGTCAGAGCTCAAACTTTGAAGCGACATCCAATATTATATGGTTTGTTGGATCCTGTACCAGTCATTTTTACTGATGGTAATTTAATGATTTGTCGATCAGCGATTGCAGTTGAGATATCTGGACGTAACATTAGTTTAATGTGTAGTTGTTTAGTAATTTTAATTAATATTTAATATACAGGTATATGATAAGTAACTCCCTATTTTAAAATTCGTATAACTTCCCTGTTTCTTACTCAATTTTAATGAAACAAACTGTAAATTATTCATTATTTATTGAGGTTTTCATTCACAAACATTCACATGCACTTTACACTTCCACATATGCTCCTGCATTATCACAATACCACAATGCTCCTGCATTATCACATACCCCACTGCTGCTCGTAACATGCGTTCAGGAACATTGTTGAGAACATGGTTAATTTTTCCCCCAGTTCAAGATCTTTAGGTTTGTGGCGATAAACTTCTTCATTAGCCCAACCCTACAGAAAGAAGTCACAAGGTGTTAGGTCTGGGCTGCGAGCAGGCCATTCATGCGCACCACATCTTCCAATCCATCGTCCTGGAAATCTGTCATGCAGCCATGCCCGCACATCGTTAGAAAAATGAGGAGGTGCTCCGTCCTGCATGAGGTGAAGATTAATTATTGAAAGACAACATCCGCGTTGAGAAAAAAATTTCAAAATTGTACATGTAATTAATGTAATTAATTTATGATCATTTGTCCTATTTACTGATAAACAGGTGTTATATTGACATGTTACTGAATATTGATTGTATGTACTGTATGCTTATTTCTGATTTATGTTAAGTGTGTTATATAAACTATGATAATATTATTAAATTTATAATTGTTTGTCAGCTTATTAAGAAAATGATTAACAAACAAAAGTGTACAGATGTGTTTTACTTATCTTCATTCGATTATTTCCATCGTTTGTATATTAATAAGAGGTTAAGATATGAGAATTACGTATATAAATGTTGTGAAGAGGAAGTACAGTGTAACGCAAAAATCCATAGCATGGATGGTTTCATTATAAGTATTGATATATTCACTTGATTCACTTGATATATTCGCTTGATTCACTTTTCATAAACTTCTGCAACATTAGTGGCCTTTCCTCAAGTTTTCAATCTGTTGAACATCACTTCTCCTCTAAACCTTACCTTCTCTTCCTTAGTGAACTCAGGTGTCTGGGACGACTGACAGCAGCCCTTTTTCTGTATCTTACTTTTTCTGTACTCAATTTCACTCCAGAGGTGGATGTTGCATATGACCGAACTAGAAAACACAATGACCTAACTTGTTCTCGTATTCCCAAACTCGAATCCTCCAAATTCTATACACTCTGGCTACGGATTACGTGCCAATCTCAAACTAAATATACCTGTGCTGTACCTCACTTCCAAAGTGGAATACATTCTATCCCACTCTCCTTTTGCTGAAATCTCCATTTTAGGAGATTTCGGTATTCACCACCACCTTTGGCTTTCCTCTCATTTCACTAACATCCCTGATGAACTAGCTTACAACTTTTCTATCCTGAATAACCTAGAGCAAACTGTGCAGCACCCTACTCGTATCCCCGATCCCCTTGGAGATAGGCCCAATATTCTGGATTTATTTCTCACCTCTCATCCTTCTTATTCTGTGAAACCTTTCTCTCCGTTGGGTTCCTCCGACCACAATCTTCATCTGTTTCCTGTCATATCTCTCTCGATAGAGTCCTTTCGCCGGTGTGGCGGTTACACGTGTTTCGATCGAAATCCAAATAAAAGCGGTATTACAGTAAAAATCCTGCAGTTAATCAGTTTTAAGCAGTGCCAGTGTTATTTCTCTTTAAGTAGAAAATCGCGGTGTATGTAAAAACGTAAATAAAAACGAATCGAATTAATATAAACAGCATTTTTTTCGAGCGTTTCTTTTTGAAGGAAATTAGCTGCCCATCACTAGGCTGAAAAAAATTCATACAACTACCCTCCATTTATCCCTCGCAGCCACACTCTCGAGCACCAATCAGTGAGAATTATACAGCGTGCCACATCCCCCATCCCCTGAAGTAACGGTCAGTACTTTCCCTCACTCAATTTGAGTCAACTCCCACCCAATACCTCCCATAATACCCTTTTAAGTCAATTTTGTGTACCAGCTGCTACCTTCTATTAGAAACATGGCAATGGTAAATAAATTTCTGCAACTCTGTGGTTTCTGTAACGATGCAATAGATGAAGCAAAGGCGATGAGATGCGATCTCTGCTAATTGCTTTACGATTTCAAATGCCTGGAATGAGAAGATGAAGAAATCTCTCTCATAACGAACGCAAAGCAACTTAATGGGATAAAGTTTTTCTGCGAAAACTGCATGACCGAAATAAACTCTTTTACAGTAATTAAAGCAGAAAGAGACTGAGGAGAAAGGAAAAGAGGAAACGGTGAATGAAGAACATAGAAAACCAGAAGAAACGAAGAAAAGAGACGTAGAAATAAATCATATACCGTCACTCAACGAGGTAGAAAACACAGGCAAGAGATAGTATAAAGACAACGAAGGACATAGCACAAATAAGAAAAAACAAGCGTGTAATCAGGAAAACAGTGAAACTGTTCCCCAATAAGGAGCAAAAAAACAAAGACCTAGTAAAAATGAGAAAGGAATTATATTCAGATATTGTGTAAAAGATAATTGTAAATATAAGAGAGGACAATGTACAGTATATATGAACATCCTTCAATGCGCAATTTCTTCTATAATAATGGTCATTGTAAATTCGGGGACAGATGCAGATTCTACCACCCGGACATTTGCAGGACTTACGCAAAATATGGAACCTGCAAATATGATGAAAAATGATACTATCAACATCTCCTGACGAACCCATAGGACAAAATTCAAAGGACAATGCAGTAAGAATAACATGAATAAACATATGTACACAAATCGCGAACAAAATGTTTTTAACATTACAGACACAATACGGTAATTTAATGATTTGTCGATCAGCGATTGCAGTTGAGATATCTGGACCGCTTCCTGGCTTCCTGGCAAGAAGCTACCAGAACAGGTAGGCAGAAACGGATCTCTCTCGAAGATCCATAGGGCAACTAAACACGAAATACAGAAGGAAAATGAACTCGAAATGCACAAGGGGTAACGCAAACAAAAGAACATAAATAGTATCCTGGTTAATATTCAAGGAATAAACCAAACCAATCACTCGACAAAGTTTCGTACCTGAAAGGATTTATGGACGCAACAATGGCGGACATCGCATGCCTCACAGAAACTCATCCTAAAGATTGCCAAGGAAATTGTGAAAACTACGAATATTGTATTGATAAGAAAGAGAGAAATATCGAAGGTTTCAACTTACTAAAAGCTGATAGAACAGCGAGACGTAAAGGTGGCTGTGCTATATATGTACATGAAGTTCATATGACAGAAACGGTAATGAGTAAGTGAAACAGCTTTGTGGAACTCCTGGCAGTGAAAATAGAAAATAGAAAACGTGATACTGATAGTCATCTATAGACCTCCAAACACTCCAACCGAAAAATTCTCGGATACCATTGATGATATCAAAAACCTAATAAAGTCTATAAACCCTCCATCCCCCAATATAATCCTCTGCGGAGACTTTAATTTCCTATTTATAAAATACAAAAAGGTGGATAGGAATATATATATATATATATAATATATATATAATATATATATATACCAGGACAAGGGGGGGCAGAAGAGAAGACCAGGAGCAAGGAAAACTGTTGATGGCTCTCACAAACGAATTTATGTTGACACAGGAGATAACAGAACATACCAGAAAAAATAACTGCCTAGATCTGGTATTCAGGAATAACACGAACTTGATTGCTGATATAAAAATAACCCAAACTATTATCTCAGACCACAACATAATCGAGATATCAGCAAATATGGCGAAAACATTGAAAGACAATACACATACTGAAGAAAGAAGCAAATTTGAGACTTTTAACTTAAACTCCAAGACTATAAATTGGGAAGAAGTCAGATCACACATGGCCCCAATGGAGTGAAAAACAGTTTTAGAGAATACAACAACTGAAGAAATGCTAACAACTTTGGAAGATAAGATGCTGAGAATTTTAGAAAAATATGCTCCGAAAGCACAGCCAAAAGGAAAGAGAAACTGGTTAGAGAAGCAAAAGAGAAGAATATTCCGCAAAAGAAAGAGAGTAGCGGCAACGTTAGCTAGTTGCAGAGACAACAATGCCAGGAAAGTAATAAAGAAAAACTGGAGAGTAGCGATAAGGAAATACAAACCCTGATTAAGGGCCATACAGAGGAGGAGGGAAGAGGAAAAGGCAGTAGAAGCAATAAAGGAAAATCCAAAATACTTCTATAGCTACGCGAAAAGGAAAACAAAAACGCTCGCCACTATCGGGCCCTTAAGGAAAGGACGATCTAAAAGAAATATCTGAAACATTGAGAGCCCAGTATGAATCAGTCTTCAGTACCCCAAAAAGTGACAAAGCGATACCTGACATAGATACATTCTTTGAACAGAACTGCGAGGAGACTGTATAACAGAGTTGATTTTACCCCAGAAAATTAGCACGAGCGAAAGAACAAGTGAAATCAAATTCAGCAGCAGGTCCGGACAAATGGAACGCATTATTGATTAAAAACTGTAAAAATGAAATAGCTACACCCTTATACTGGATATGGAGAAGATTCCTAGACACTGGGGAAATATCGAACATCTTGAAAAGAGCAAACATTGTCCCTATGTATGATAGATCTCAAGCAAAGAACTATAGACCAGTGTCATTAACGTCCCAACTCACCAAAGTATTTGAAAGAATAATTAGAGAGAAAATCTATGACTTCTTGGAGACAAGAAAGATTCAACGAAAATCAGTACGGATTCCGATCAGGAAACTCATGCCTATCACGACTTATAGAGCACTATAACAATATTCTAGATGTACTGGAAGGCAATGAAAACTACAATGGCATATACGCGGATTTTGCTGAAGCCTTCGACAAATGTAATTATGGTATAATAGTACATGAAATGAAACGTATGGGAATAACAGGCAAAGTGGGAAAATGGATCTACAACTTTCTCAGAGAATGTCTACAGGTTGTCAAAATTGAAGGTACCGTATTTCCCGGCGTAGAACGCGCACCCTAATTTTGAAAAGAAAATTATTTTGAAGAGAAAATTTAGGAAAATAAAAATTTAGGAAACAATATACCTCCTACCTCACTTCACATGTACAATTTTAACGACTTAATTTTAACGCAGGGTGATTTTTGGAGTATTTTTGGGGAAAAAAAAGGTGCGCGTTATACGCCGGGAAATACGGTATATCATCATCAGAATCGGAAGTACGCAGCTCATTACCACAAGATACAGTATACTCCTATTCAAGATACTCCTATTCATTATTATGCTAACAGACATAGAGAGTAAAATAAAGAGCAATAGTATAGCAACATACTTTGCAGACGATACAAAGATCAGCAGAAAAATCAGCGATGCAAAAGAGGTGGAGGCCTTGCAGAGGGACACGAACAAAATATACAAATGGTCAGAAAACAACATGACACATAACACCGAGAAATTTCAGCTCTTGAGAAATGGTAGAAATGAGGAATTTAAAGAGGCTGCATATTATGCTCTAGATAGACAGGAAATTCAGAGAAGCTAGAAAGCGATCGCTTTGGGGATTATAGTGATCGATGATGCGAAATTCGAGACACAAAATCAGATAGCGATAAATAAAGCAAAAAGAGTCGGGAACAGGTACTAAGAACGTTCAAAAGAAGGGACAAGACAGTAATGATTCCCCTGCAGAAAATACTGATCATAGCAAAACTTAACTACTGCTCAGTCTTGACGTCCCCATATAGAAAGGAAGAACCTAATAAACTAGAAGAAACTCAGAGACATTTCACAGCTGAGATTGATGGCTGCAAAGAACTCAACTACTGGGAAAGACTACGTAAACTACTGTAAATGTGTACTCCCTGGAAAGAAGAGAGAAGTACACCATAATTTATATATGGAAAATGATCGAAAAACTGGTACAAAACCTCAAAGTAAACCCAATTACCACCCAAACAATGCTGGAAAATAGGAAAGGCAGAATGTGTAGTGTTCCCAAATTAAAGGCCCAACAAGGGACCTCTTCAACACTGAAGGAAAATAGCTTGGTTGTCAGGGGGCTAAGACTTTTTAACCAGCTCCCAAAGGACCTCAGAAACGTTACAGGGGTCAAGTTAAAGTCTTCAAGAGAAGACGATGCCTGTCTCAGGGCGGTACCAGATGAGCCGGGTGTACCTGGCTATGTGTGGTGAAGAGCGCAAGAGAGCAACTTGCTCTTCCACCAAGCCAGGCCTAGAGGCGGGGCACCAGCTTGACCTTCGTGTGAAGAGAGACCAACACACGGAACTGCAACGAGGCTAATGAGCTATCACTCCAATCCGGCCTCTGCATCCTCCCAAGAGGAGGCGCCTTTGGCGTTTTGACGCCGCTGATTGGGAGGCCCTTAGGCAGTACTTCTGTGATTTCCCATGGAATGGTTACTGCTTCCGTGGCCGGGAACCTTCCCAGTGTGCTGAGCGCATCACGGAGGTGATTCTCTCCGGCATGGAGGCGTACATTTCATATTCTATTCCTACCAATGCAAAAAAACCTTTGTTTAATTTTACTTGTTCTAATGCTATCCGCAACAGAGAGGAGTCTTTCAGTTGGTACCGTCGCCATCCAACTCCTGACTCTCACTCAGCTTATATTTCTGGCCAGAATCGTGCAAAATCTGTTCTTCGACTCGCCAAAAATTCTTTCTTCAGACAAAAATGTGAAAACCTTTCTGCCCTCTGCCCCTATCTGGGCTCAACTCTAGGAAGGCGTACGGTCCTGATGGTGTTCTTTCTGTTGTTCTTAAGAACTGTGTTTCAGTGCTGACACCGTGCCAAGGCAAACTTTTTTGTCTTGGTCTCTCTTCTGGTACTTTCCCTTCCTGCTGACCACTCTCAACCCTCCAACTATCGGCCAATTGTTTTGATTTCTTGCCTTTCCAAAATTTTTTAATCTATCCTTAATTGGAAGATTCTTAAATAGCTCTCTTCTCACAATCTTCTTTCAGATCGTCAGTATGGGTTCCGCAAGGGACGCTCCACTGTCGATCTTCTTGCATATATCTCTGACTCTTGGTCATCCTCCTTTCGGGATTTGGTGAAACTTTTGCTATTACACAAAACATTTCTACCCCAGACCATTTCTATCCTTTTATCTGTGCCTTCATCTCTAATTTCCTTTCTGGCCGATCTATAGCTGCGGTTGTAGATGACCACTGTTCTTCTCCTAAAGCTATAAACAGTGGTGTTCCTCAGGGTTCTGTCCTGTCACCCACTCTTTTCCTTTTATTTATTAATGATATTTTAATTCGCTCTTCCTGTTCTATTCAATCCTTTGCCGATGTGTCCACTCTTCACTTCTCACCCACCTTCCCAAAGCGTCCCTCACAGCAGTCACTTCATGATTCGCGTAGGACGACTGTAGGACACCTGATCTCTGATCTTTCTGCTATATCTGATTGGGGCAGAGAAAATGTTGTGGCTTTCAATGCCTCAAAAACTCATTTCCTTCATCTGTCTTCTCGTCACAATCTTTCACCACGACTATCCTTTTCTCGTGATCTTTCCTGGAAAGATCACATATAGTCTCTTTCTGAAACAGCTTCTAAGAGGTTAGGTGTGCTGTACTGCCTCCGCGGTTTCTTCACCCCCACTTAGTTGCTGTCTCTGTACAGGGGTCTTGTTCATCCCTATATGGAGTATGCTTCTCATGTGTTGGGTGGCTCAACCCACACAGCCATACTTGAGCGGGTGGAATCAAAGGCTTTTCGTCTCATCAGTTCCCCACTTCTTACTGATTGTCTTTAATATATCTCTTTTCTCCGAAATGTTGTCTCGCGCTCTCTCTTTACTATCGCTATTATAAAGGACACTGTTCTGAACTTTCTAACTGCATACCTCCTTCTTTAAGGAGAGCACGCAGTATCAGGCTTTCTACACTCTTTCATTCCTTTTCTGTCCAACTCTAACGCAAAAGTTAATCGGTATTTTCAGTCTTTCAGCTACTCAACCGTCAACTCTGGAACAATCTTCCTCATTCCATCTTTCCTCCTGTCTATGACCACCAGTCTTTCGAACACAGAGTGTCTAGACTGGACCTTGATTTTTGCTTTCTTCTTCTTGTATGGGGGGGGGTGCGCTTTTGGGGGATTTGCCCTTGGCTCCTCCTTCCTGCATAAAAGTAAATAAATAAATAAATTCCAATGATATTACTGCAGTGTATGCGATACTTTTCAGAGGAACTATACAAGGTCAGGAATGACCCCAAGCTAGAACATGAAGGCCCAAGGCCCTAGTCCCAGTCAGCGCCATGTCAGGAAGGATGGAATACAGCAGTGAAGAAAAAGTGCATCGTGTTTCGTTGGATATTTCTTATAATAATTGTGAAGAAAGTTTGCGTTTATTTAAAAAAAAAATATAATAGACCACCACCAAATGCAACCACTCTTCGATACTGGAAGCTCAAACTTTTGGAAACAGGGTGCCTGCTAAAAGACGGTCCATGAAGCGGAAGGCCAGTGACGGCGACAGGAAACAACAACAAAGAAAATGTCTTGGCCACTTTCCAAGTCGATCCAACAACTTGAGCGAGAAAAGTTGCAGAGGAATTGGGTATTTCCACATTTTCAGTAGCAAAAATATTGAAATCAAAGGAGTACCACGATTACAAATCCATTTACTCTCAGCTCATATACGATGATGATTTTGATAGACGGCTGCAGTTTGCTGAAACAATGAGAAGCGTAGGAGTTCGACAGTGATCCAGATTTCCTTTGAAAGATCAAATTTTCAGTTGACTGTGTCTTCTGTTTAACGAATAAAGGAAATAAACACCACGTTCACTCCTGGGCAAAAAAAAAATCCCAAAATACGATTGGGTAAACCCGTTAAAACGGCTACACTAACAGTTTGGGTGTGCATTGGTTATTCATAACTCCTTTCCTTTGACATATCGAGAGATACGATGGATGGAAAATGCTATTGCCAGATATTGAGAGACAAAGTTCTGCCACAGTTTACTAATGGCGTTGGTAGGAATTGGCTTTATCAACATGATGGAGCGTTGTCACATTACTCTGCAGCTACCCGTGAGATTCTGGATACGAACCTTGAAGGAAGATGGGTTCGGCGGCGAGGTTCCATCGAGTGGCCAGCCAAATCACCTGATTTAACCTTATGTGATTTCTGGCTTTGGGCTGATTTGTGTGACAAACTCTGCACTCGTGGTTTCATCTATCCAAATGTGAATGCCCTTGTCTGTAGAATAGATGAATAACTGAAAAAGACCCCACTCGATATGTTCAGAAGAACAATGAGGAGTTTCTCAGAAAGAATCTACAAATGTATCACAGCGGATGGAGAAATCTTTGAAGGTTAAATTACAATTTAAGATATTTATATGAATAAAATCTTATAGACTTTTTGTTTGGTTTGTTTCATCATTTGAACAGTTATCTGTATAATGTTGTTAACTAAATAGTTGCATGTATAAAATCCTTAAAGACTTTTCTTCCACCCTGTATATACACAGAGTCCACGCCTGCTTTCTTATTTTTCCCTCGCTAAAGTCCATAATTAATGTAACATCGTGCTGATCGTGGGCGTTAAGTCCATAATTGATATTGATGCGACATCGTCCTGCTGGTGGGCGCTAAAGCCCATAGTAGGGTTGGCTGGATTAGTTCTTATTAGGTTGGTGGTTTGTTGGTCTGAGGTGGGTGTTGCTGGGTGTGCTAGGCTCTTTTAGCTTAATCTTGAGGTTTGGCCTCCTAGCCCCATTTTATGGCCCTTGCGCACCTTTTCTAGCAATATTGCATGCAATTGCATTGCACTCATACTTTATGCTCCCATATTACTCGGTGATACCTACTGAGCTAAAGTCGCTGGCTTAAACTGGGCTAATGACATTCTGTTCATGTGACATTTTTACTGATAAGTTTTTTTTGGGAGGGCGGGTAGATAAAGTTTGGCTAGGTTAGGGTAAGTTATGTTTTTTTTTAAACAAACAAAAAAATCGTTTATTTTTCTACGATAGGAAGGTACTAAAGTATGAATGTATACATAAAAACTAAATTTAAACATGTCGGTTAGAATGAATATGTGTGAAATTCCCCGTCCACAAAATGTTTACAGGTTCATTTAAATTAATTAAAAACTGAATCCCCATTTTTTTTTTAAAGTTGGGCCTTACTGCGAACAATCACGAAAGTACATTTATATATAGATACATAGTGACAGTCATTTTAATTATTATATCGGAATTTCTTACAGATTTCTTTGTTAGAAACAGACTTCGTTCCCATCGTAATGAAATTCAGCATACAATACTTCCATAACATTTGTCGACTCAGGTTAGATTACATTCGGTAAGACAAAATTGTTAAGTTAGGTTACACTAGGTTGTTAACCCTAGAATGCATAACCCCGGCCTCTGAGGCCCGCCGGGTGTTATATTTATCCGAGTTATGCATTCTAGGGTTAAATTAGGTTGTAAGTTAGTTAGTCTGTAAGGTCTGCAATGTTGTGGAATGCAATTAGGGCTTATATTACAAGATACGAAACTACAGTATTTTATATTATTTATCACAGTATTCTTCGAATAAACATTAGATACTCGCCACCTAGTGTATGGAGTGAGAACTATGAGAAGGGCAATCTCGCGTGATTTAAAGTTTATTTTGAAAATTATTTCATTCGTCTGTAAAAAATACAAACCGATATGTTTAATTTACTGATTAATGATTAGAATTAGACTTAGTTCCCATCTGGAGGTCTCCAGGTTGGGTCCCGTGCGATACGTCTCCCCCGTCGGTAATCTCGCTAAGCGCCCGTCTCTGGCCAGATTTGTTCTCTGGCGCCAGGTTAAACCCGGATCCTCTCTTTTTACCGTCTTGAGCCACGTCGTCTTTGGGCGTCCCTGGGGCCTCGATCCCACTATTCTTCCGTACATCAGCCTTCTCGGAAGTCGGTCCTCCCTCATCCTCTCCATATGGCCGTACCATCTCCTTTGCGCATCCACCACCCTGTCCACTATGGTGAATTTAACGCCAGTCAATTCCCTTATATCATTTGTTCGTCTGTGGTACCAGCTGATGTTACAAATTCGACGCAGACAATACATTTCCAACGATAATAACTTCTTTTCTTCAACTTCACCGTCCACCACTCCGAACTATATAAAACTGTTGGTAGCACTATTGCCTGGTATAATCTAATCTTTAGCGTTCTGCTGACATTGTCGTCTTTCCATATCTTGGTGAGTCTATTCATCGTCACATACCCCAGTTTAATTTTCTCTTGCACCGCTTTAAAGTCATCTCTATTTTGCGTGAACCACACTCCTAAATATTTAAACTCCTCTACCTGCTCTATTATTCCCGACGCCAGTGCCACCGCCATCCGTTCTCTCGTCCTTCCTATCTTCATTGTCTTGGTTTTATTTAAATTTATCTCTAGCCCGTATTTTATGCATGCTTCTTCCATCCTAGTAGTAATTTCTTGTATTTCTTCGGTTGTCTCTGCTACCAGTACTATATCGTCAGCATATCTTAGATTGCTTATGTATTCTCCTCCAATTTTCATTCCTTCGTAGTCACCGAGCGCCTCCCCCATCACCATCTCCAAGAATAGATTGAAGAGATGGGGTGACAACGGGCATCCCTGTATCACTCCTTGGTTAGTTCTGAAGTCATCAGTTGTCATTTTTCCCTTCCTCAATCTTGCTCTGGTATTCTCATACAATCTTTTTATCAAATTAACAATATTTTCCTCGAAGCCAAAACGCATCAGAACCTGGTACATTCCCCTTCTCCACACCGAGTCAAAGGCCTGTCGAAAATCTATAAGAACACAGTATATCGCTTTGCCATATTTCCACATTTTCTCTGTCAGTTAGCATAAATTAAATATTTGATCAGATGTGCCCCTGCCTGATCTAAATCCTGCCTGTTCCTCTCCTAACAAAATTTCTTCCTTTCGTTGCATTCTCCTTTGGATAATCTTCACCAGTATCTTGTAGGCGTGTGGTAGCAGACTCACTGGTCTGTAATTACCACACATTGCTTTATCCCCTTTCTTATGTATCCTTATTATTAGACTGTTTATCCAGTCTTCCGATAAGTTTCCACCATCTAGAATTCGCTGGTTTAAGCTATTCAGCCAGGTAGCTATTTTATCTCCTGCTTTCAGCAACTCTGCCGTCACGCCGTCAATTCCTGAGGCCTTTCCATTTGGTAGGGAGGCCAGTTGCTGCTCCGTTTCTTCTATTAGTATGTGAGGCGTAGTTTATTTAAAAATTTGAAATTAGTTTATTTTTAAAACTATGAAACTGTATGATGACGAATATTGAAGTAAAATTTAAAGTAAACCCAATGATGTTTTTCCACAGTAATTTAGTTCTCCCAAACACTAGATGGTCGTATAATTAATAGCTTATGCAAAAGTGAGCGGAGTCGCAAAGGTATTGTTATAACTAGACTTTGATTAAAGTTAGCTATACCCTTTAATAGAAACTAATTGGATGACCGTCACGAATGTTAGAAAATCATTTTACACAGTGGTTTTCTTAAAAAAAAAAACGGATCACCTGAAGATTAGGGCCCCCAGCCTTCTCTAGTTAGGCTAACTACCGAAAATATCACGAACTAACCTAACCAGTCGTTAGGTCAACTGTACGCCCTTGACGATTGGTTAGGTTAGGTCGTGATATTTTCGTTAGTTAGCCTTGTAAAGCCAACTAAAGAAGGCTGGGGGCCCTGATCTTCAGGTGATCCAAAAAAACATTAAGCCTTTATCCGAGCCAAAATTAATTACCATAAAATAGGTGAAACAGATGTTAATGGCATCAAAGCACCAACTAATTTTCACCAGTAAATTAGTAATTGATCTTAAAAAATATTATACGCTACATTTACAAATTTTTTCTCATCAACCATAGATGGTTTGCACACATTAACAGCCTTTTAAAATATTGAAAAGTACAAATTCGAACTTCTTGTGTTAGATGGAGCTGCGTTGCTGTAGCCTCGTGGTATGTATGACATTTATGAATGAAAACGTCAACAGTTAAGCGACTGTCTCTTGTATATTTAGTTTTTTAAGTGACAAAATTTTTTGGCAAAAATAAGCTGGTGCTTTGATGCCGCCGATGTAAAGTTTTGGTGTCTTTTGAGGAATTCCACGTTCCTTTTTCTCGCGAAAGTACAGTGAACAAATTCCGGGACAGTTCCGAGAAACATGTTTGTAAAAAGTAATATCTTCCTTTCTTCCTACAGCATGAAATAAATCAATACAAATATAGACCAAGCTTATATCTATTAACACAAACGTAATTCCATATATAGCTTACAAGAATTTCCTGAAATTTTTGTGAGGTATATATGGAATTACTTTTGTGAAAAATAATAAAAAATGACTGCGATGAAGATCGTATTAAACTCGACAAAACTAGTGTGAGTACTTAGTGCAAATGGAATTCCTTTTTTAAAGGAACAGCAATTCGGTGATCAGAATCCTTAAAACTTTTGTCCCTCTTTCCGACCATAGGAATATGAATGAATAAGGTATAAAGTCTTTAGCGTTACAATCACGGGATCACCTGAAGATCAGGGCCCCCAGCCTTCTTTAGTTAGCCTTATAAGGCTAACTAACGAAAATATCACGACCCTAACCTAACCAATCGTTAGGTCAACTGTACGCCCTTGACGATCTATTGGTTAGGTTAGGTCGTGATATTTTCGTTAGTTAACCTTATAAAGCTAACTAAAGAAGGCTGGGGGCCCTGATCTTCAGGTGATCCCAATCACAGAATGGTAAAGTCAAGATTTTTACTTAAAAAAATAAATTTATGAGAAACGCTAAACAAAGTTTAAAAACGATCGTACATTTATTTCGGAGCAAGTGTAGTTTACGTCCCCCTGTGGTGCCTAGTGTAGTTTACGTTCCCCTACATTATCCTAGTGTAGTTTGCGTTTCCCAACTTTGTCCGCGTATACTTAATCAAATAAAACGTTAAAATTAACTAAAATATTACGACTTAACCTAACCAATCGTCAATTTATATATATATATATATATATATATATATATATATATATATAAATTGACGATTGGTTAGGTTAAGTCGTAATATGGTCAGATTTTTATGAAATTTTCAATATAGAGGTTCTCAAATGCTAACCGGGCCTTCAGTGTTATTCCGATGTCCGCCATTGAAGGCCCGGTTAGATCAACTGTATGCCTGGTTACGTCAACTGTATGCCCATGACAATTGGTTAGGTTAAGTCGTGTTATTCTCGTTAAAACTAACGAAAATAACATAACTTAACCAATTGTCAAGGGCATACAGTTGACCTAACCGGGCATTCAATGGCGGACATCGGAATAACATTGAAGGCCCGGTTAGGTCAACTGTATGCTCGTTTTTGTTTTTTTTTAGAAAACATTTAAAAAAAAATTTCAAATTTTTTTAAAAAAATGGTGTGCGTTATTCAAATGTCCGCCTTGAAAACTTCTATATTGAAAATTTCATAAAAATCTTACCATAAATGAAATTACACAGGGGGTGCTTTTGCTTTTGGTGCGCCGTAATATTTTCGTTAGTTTCAGTGGCGTATTAAGGGGGGTGCGAGGGGGGCTGTCCGCCCCGGGTGACAGCCAGGAGGGGGGTGCCATCGGGAGAGTTGAAATACCAGTACAAGTTTTCAAACCAAATGAAAAATTCGCCAAAGTAAGAAAAAAATTAAAAAATGTTCAAACTATTACAACAGCTTAATGTTAATTTCCACTATAAAATAAATTTTTATTTTTATTGGCAATACAAAATTTACAAACGAAAAATTAAATATTTGATAAAAATTACATCGAAAGCCGAACGTTTGTTGACATTTTAGTCATCAGTTTGTTGAATATAGCCAGCTGGCTGCAACTGACATTCCAAGTCTTGTTCACTTGACACTGTGACTCCACATACATGAGGCATGTTTCATTAAATAATTATGATAAAGCATAAAGTGCTGGTGTTTATAACATTATCATGGTACTTATACCAGTGTCCAGTAATTTTTGACAATGTGGTATCATAGTGATGTTTAAGTGCTTATAAAAGCATCGTCGTGATGTTATAATACCCTGTAAATGCATCGTCGTGATGTTATAATAATAATAATAATAGTAATAATAATAATAATAATAATCACACAATTTGTTCAGTTAATGTATTTCAATTCATAATAGTTCATGCTTGTTATGCATGTTCATGCTTTATACCTTTTGATTTTAAAATGTTGCAGAAAACATCCACTATGAAGCGAAATCGACCCAGTGGATTCCAACAAAGAAAAATGAAGAAGGCAAGAGAAGAGGTGGCTCAGGCAATGTCCGGATCAATTTTGAAGTATGTGACGCCTTCAACATCAAGTGCAATAGGAGAAAGTCCTGAAGATATTCAGCCTGGTGAATCTGAAGGGCAAATACAAGAAGCATCTTCACAAGAGGATTCAAATGAGAGAGAGCAAGGATTGGAGGATGGCAATTCATCTTCTAAAAGCAGTGAAACTGATGAAGAGGAAGGAGACGCCAGCAGAAGTCCAAACCAAGAGGAGAAGACTCTGATGGAGAAGAGGAGACGGATAGATTTTCAATTTATTCTGATGTTGCTTGGCCAATCCCGGTTCCAAATGACTTGAGAGTTGATCTTATTAAGAGGGGAAGTGAACCCTTCCAAAATAGGGATGGACCTTTCAGTGCAGTTCAAAGACAAGGAGAGAAATCCAAAGGGAAGAGTCGACAGCTGACCACTGCATGGTTCTATAAGGCTCTGCCAAATGGCGAGAAAGTTTTGAGAACATGGATGGTTTACTCTCCATCAAAAGAAAGTTTGTTTTGTTTTTGCTGCAGACTGTTTGCTCTTGATGACAAAGGAATTGGAATATCCAGCTTTGTCACTGGGTTTCAAGCATGGTGGAAGCTAAACCCAAAGGTGTCTGACCATGAGGTTTCTGAGCAGCATCTCTCATGCCTGGAGAAATGGAAGACCTTGGGAGCAGGGTTGAAGCTTGAAAAAACCATTGATCAAGTTCATCAAGCAACAATGGACAAGGAGAGAAAGAAATGGAGAGATATTTTACATCGCTCTTGGACGTAACCTTGTTTCTGGCTCACCAGAATCTTCCTTTTCGTGGTCACAAAGAGGACATGTCATCAGCAAAACAAAGGAAACTTCATGGAATTGGTGGAGTTGCTGTCAAATTATGATCCAGTTTTGAAAGAACATTTTGTAAGGATTAAGCATTTCCATCTGGGAGGAGAGTGGCTTCGTATTTATCTCCAAAGATTCAGAATGAGTTCATTTGCCTTTTGGGGAATTACGTCAGAGAAAATAGTGGCTGATATCAAGAAAGCAAAGTATTTTGGGATTCTTTTTGACAGCACTCCTGATGCGTCCCACACTGATCAGATGTGTGAAGTGATCAGATACGTCCATATTGAATGTGACAAAGTTGAAGTAAAGGAATCATTCTTGGGCTTCTTCCCCATTGCCGGAAAGACTGCTGCTGAGCTCACAGGGGATATCCTGAGACATCTGGAAAGAGATGGACTGGACATAAACCTGTGCCGTGGTCAAGGATATGACAACGCTGCAACTATGGCTGGGATTCATGGTGGTGTTCAGTCAAAGATCAGAGAGATTAATCCCAAGGGTTTGTTTGTGCCTTGTGCAAATCATTCTCTGAACCTTTGCGGAGTTGCACTCATTTGGAAGCGTTTCTTCATGTGTGACTTTGTTTGGAACCTTGGAGAGAGTCTATTCCTTCTTTTCAGTCTCAACTCATCGATGGGAAGTGCTGATGGAGAATGTAGGCATGACAGTCAAAAGACTTTCCCAGACAAGATGGAGTGCTCATTATGACGCTGTGAAACCAGTGAAGGCAAATTTTGAAAAGCTGACCTCAACCCTTGAAGTACTGTGCGATTCCAAAGAAAATGTGGACACAAGAGGATCAGCTCAGATTTTGCTGTCTGCTGTATGTGATTTCTCTTTTTTGAGTTACCTTTCTTTCTGGTGTGAAGTCCTGGAAGAAATTAATCTCACACAAAAGTATTTGCAAACAGTTGGAATCAGCCTTGAAAAGTGCATTGTGAAGCTCCAAGCTCTAAAACTGTTTGTTGAAGATCAGCGCAATGAAATTGTGGAGAGGGCCATTCATTATGCAACTACAAAGAGTGAGGAAATGGACATTTCTATGGAGAGAAGAGGGAGAGTAAAGCTCCGAAAAAGGATGCCAGGAGAGATGGCAAAGGATGCTGGTCTCACATTGCCAGAGGAAGTACAGTAGAAAGGGCTGTGTTTGAATGTCTTGATCGCTTTCATCAAGAATTGGAGATTCGTTCTAAGGCAATGGATCAAATTCTGTCAATCTTCGCTGTTATTCAACCAAACACTTTGGTTGTTGCAACAGAAGAAGAACTTTGGAAGTGTATTCCAAATTTGACTCAGATATTCGATGAATTCTCTGATGATATCAGTGTGGAAATTGAACGACTTCGGAGGTATTTGGAAGCTGCCAAAATCAGCGTTGAAGAGGCAAAGAAATGGACAGCATTGCAGTTTCTGGAGTTTATTCTGAAATGGGATTTTTGTGAATTTTTGCCAAACTTGTCACTGTGTTTGAGATTCTTTTTGACTGTCTGTGTGTCTATTGCTTCATGTTAAAGAAGTTTTTCCAAATTGAAATTGATAAAAAATTTCTTTCGCTCGACCATGTCCTGCATTTTTCTTATTTCCAATTTGCTTATGACAGTACTGTACTGTTTAAAAATCTACTTGCAAACATAATATATTTTTATGTGTGTTTAAATTTTAAAATTTTTTATGGGGGTGCTAAAGGAAGGATCCGCCCCGGGTGCCAAATATTTTAGGTACGCCCCTGGTTAGTTTTAACGTTTTATTTGAAGGATTCATTTAAAAAATGTCTCCTAAAGATCCTAGTGTAGTTTACGTTCCCCAACTTTGACCTAGTTTAGTTTGTATCCTTTTTTGCGTCAGAGGGGCGTAAACTACACTTGCTCCTTTATTTCTATATATCATGATCCTTGCGCGCAAAAATGTTTGACGATTGGAGAATTCAAACCAAATATAAAATTAGTGCGTTACACGAACAAAATCGAGTTTCATGATGTCGACGTTCGATCTTATGTGGGTACTTGTGAGGGACGTCCACACGAGGGGGCACCAGGGGGCCAAGCCCCCTCGCTTTTCAATGGTGCCCCCTCGTTTTTTCGTCAACTGCTTACAGATAGTGTCGTACCCATGAAATTGGCATGCAGAAATCTTTTGCAAAATAAGAGCCGAAGTTTTAGTTTTAAGATTTTGTTGTTCAGGTCTCCAACAAAAGGTGGTTTGATTTATGAATATTAATGAGTGAATAAATTTTGTTTTAGAAATTTGCAAAAACGTTTAACGTTCGTACGATTTAATTTTGTGTTCTCACAAGGAGATAAACCGGAACCAGCCTTGTAGCCGAGATTTAAAACCGTGACTTTACACTCCAAAGGGAAGGGCAAACCAGCGAATTTGGGTTCAGAGGAGAAATGGTTGGTTTTCCCTTCGCTTGGTGGTGCGATTTTTGTAAGCCCAGTTTGAATCCACTTGCTAAATTTAACCACGACGTGGGTCAGAAAATTTGGGGATCAGGTGGCATCGAATCTGTTAACTTTATTTAAATGTATTCCTGGGAAAAGGAGGAGTCTATACTCGGAAGTCAGGTCCAGCTCCAATCAGGGGCACAGGAATCCTGGGAAACTTAGTGAAGAATCCTTCTTTCCTTATGTATGGGTAATAGCCTTCCCGGGGACGGCCTTGAGAGAAACAAATGGTTTGATAGTCTTTCAAAATATTAGAAGGCGGGGTTCTTAAGAATTGTAAGGTAAAATTGAAATTGTTAAGTCAGTTTGTAATCGTCCTCCTGAAGCTAACTGTGGCTTAAATACCTTAGTAAAGACTTGTGGTGAAATAACAAAATGTAGAAGTTAAATTTGAACTGTCTCATGATTGTACTTGAAAATTTGCATTTCATTCGTTTACGCGAGTTGGGTTACAAGAACCTTTTGTTAGCGACCAGAAAGGATAACTTAGTTCGCGGACCTTAACTAATGTCAGTCAACGGACCAAACCTTTTGTGAATTTTAACTTAATTCAATTTGGTTCAAATTAAATGTTAAACTGTACGTCTGTGCCTTAGTTTGCATGACCCGTCAACTGGTTCTCGAAGAAAACCACCTTATTTGGCTGACTTTCGTTTTGGTTGGTGCGGGCAACAAATCTGCAGTCATTTCGCAGCACAGTTGAGAATAGGTGCCACTATACTGTAAGTAAAGAAATTCTTCCATTTTCTTCGTCGATTTCGACCACTCCATTCCTCGTTATTTGTTTTGTTACATTCAAATATAAAGCCCCTCTATATAAATGATTTAAATTCAGATAACTGTGAACTTTTTCTTTGAATTTATAATTGGTACATTTAAAGGATTTAAACTCAGACAACTGTGAACTTTCTCTTTGAATTTATAATTGAATTGTATTGTATGAAAAATTGGTAGATTTACTTCAGACTAATTTGCTAAATTCATGTACTGATTCGAGTGAAATTTAATAAACTTTATAAGAGGGCGTGTGTTGTTTTTTAGCTACCTTGCAATAGGCCTCTCTTGTAAGCTGAGGGTAAATTAACATTCAAAGTTTGAAATTCAAAGTAGGCTTTCAGTAAGCCGAATGAACTTACGCCTATCAATTAAAAGGGCCATCCGTCTGGATCGGCCGAGTCATCCTGAATGCAAAGAACACGCGCGTAAGAAATAATTTGAAATAGAATTAAAGGTTAGCGCACAACCTAAAGGGTGTCAGTGAAGTGAATTAATCTAATTAAAAGGGTGTACAGAACCATAAATAAATCAAAGGGTTGTGCACTACAGAAACGAAAGTGATGGGTACTACAATAGATTTTATCATAAACCCAAAATCCAGTCATAATATTTGAAGATAGTAATTGGTTACTATATATATTATTAATATTGCATAATTTCCCATATTGTTGATATTTACTATATATATTATTAATATTGTATAATTTCCCATATTGTTGATATGAAGAGAAAATTCTGTGATTAAAATTAAAACATGTAAAATTTGTTGTGGAGAACGCGACTACGAGATCGTTAGGAAGGGTATCTTGTACATTACTTAAAGAGCTGAATAGTGTCTTCAATAACCTTCTCAGTCCCATGACAATTATTTATATGTATATTATGTAAGAATAATAAACTTGTATATCTACCAAGTTATTGTGTATCTGGTTTCACCCTAATATCATGGACATACAAAGGATGTCTAAAAAAATCCTTATTTTTCAGTATTTGAAGCCCTATAATTTGCCCTCCTAACTGTCTCCACAAGGCAGGAAATGCTGTCCCAGACAACGTAAATTTCAAAAATTTCCCGGGGGAGCATGCCCCCGGACCCCTCTACAGCTCGCGCTGGCGCTCGGAAATATTTGTGCCCCCCCCCCCTGTATTTGGAAGTGCCTCCTTACTTAATTGATCCTGTGGACGCCCCTGGTACTTGTATATAGATTTCACATTTCAAACTACATTTCACATTTTCAGTGAAAACGACTAACCTAATCTAACCAGAGTAACCTAACCTAACCCAGCGTAACCTAACCGGGCATAGTGTAACCTAACCTAACCATATTTAAACTAACTTTTTACTATCGACATTATGCGTGCCGACATTGTGCTTGCTGATCGACTTTGTTCCGCTACCCGAAATCAACGATACTTAAGTAATTAAAAGCAATCCAGCTGCGATGATTGTGAAATAGATTATACAGGGTGTCCCATAAGTACGGCATCATAGGAGAAATTCATATTTTTCTATTTCTACAAACCATAATTCATATTTTTCTCTTTCTACAGGCCATAATGTCTGTGAGCAAGGAAGAACGAATCCAGATAATTCTACTCATAGGAAATCGGAGTCAAAGAGAGGCCGCTGCTGAATTTAACAGACTGCATCCAGACACACAACTCTGTGTTATTGGCACCCTGTATTTAGAATGTATCATTATATTTCATTATCTCATCGACAGGAGGAGCAGTGGTTAATGATATTAATAAAATTGGTTTGAACCATCAAACCGTCAAACGCTTTGGGGCGCAATAATTCTATTATATATTTTTTCGGGGTGGGTTGGGGAGGTTAACCTCTTTCGCAACATCATCTAAGGTCATATGACGGAAGGGACCGACAGACTTACGTGGATTCCGAACCAAGAGTCGCTACGTCATCTAGATACGGAAGAAGATCACCCATCCAACTACTATCCAGACTCAACGTCGCTTAACTTCTCCGATCTATCCGGAAGCAGCGCAGCGTTACGAATACAGTATATAATATTTTTAAGAGTGAAAAGTTGTTGAATTACTGATTCATGACCGCGTATGTCTAGCGTTGCCAGATTTTTCAAATGCCCATGCGGGACAAAATTTTATGTGAGGTTTTTTCCAAGACCAAATTTTTTTTTCAAATTGAAACTAGATTTCTTCAACGGTTACAACAAACAAAATTAGAAAAATTTTATTACAATAATATTTAACAATTAAACATCGTGAATAAATTGAAATTATTATACATAATATTGAAATTCTAAATCAATTTGACGCGGTATTTTTGGATCAAATGCGGGATTGTCCCGTGAAATACGGGACGTCTGGCAACCCTACGTATGTCATCATCATCATTCATCATCATTGTATTGTTGGGAGCGAGTGTTACCATCTTAAAATGGATGATGTTTTCGCCTTAGTTCCGTAAATTATAATTCGGAAGTAGGCCTAATGAATTTTAATGTAGCCTAAGTATAAGCTGACCAGACGTCCCGATTTCGACGGGACTCTCCTGTTTTTGAGCTATATGTCCCGCTGTCCCCTAGAAATTTTAGGGGACGCTGAAATGTCCCGCTTTGGGAGATGATGAACTTAAATATTCCGCTTTATCAAAATTACTACCTGTAAGAAATATTACTTTTAGGAGCTTTTGTTGTAAAGCAAATACATGTGAAAAGTACGATAATTACAGGTAAGCAGGTTATTTTTGCGCATTCAGTAAATATAATTTTATGTTATGACCTATTTTATACCAGTAGGCTATTGCATGTAAACGAGCGCAATATTTTCTGTTTATTATTCAAGAGATGATCCGCTTTTAACTCCAGAAAATCTGGTCACGTAACCTAAATACAAAGGAAAAACACCTTCTTGGCCTTTAAATGATTCTGAATAAAGTAAATGAATGGCGTACATAATAAAATTGAAATAAGCTTCCATCACGCAGCATGTTTTGTTTTTACAGGGTGATTTTTTTTTATCAGTTAACCATTCAAAAATGGAATAATAGTCAAAACAAGTAGGATAAATGTGAACTTTTGTGGAACATAATTCGCTGATTGCAAAATTTACTCATAACTGAAACCTGTAATCTATCAATCTATATGCTGGCTCATAGGTTAGGTTGAGTTAGTCGCTTACCCCTTAAAGCTCGGGTTTAACCCTTTCGCTCACGAATTATGACATAGGGTAAAAAAGAAATTTGCCTTTATGTGTGGTCATATAAGAATCAATACCGTATGGTTTATTTTTCAGCTACACAATTGTCTACCCAGTGAGTGAAAGGGTTAAGATGACTCTCGGGGTACACACCCCAACATCGTGGGGTAATGAGGTTCCTGGCTGTTACCTTTATCTATATGACCTCCCATTAGTGGATATATTGGAAAGCGTGACAAATATTGCTCGGAGCACCTCGCCAAACACATTAAGTTGTCTGAAAACATGTTTTAAAACGTGCCTTATCGAGCACGTCCGTAAATTGGGAGTATCGTTGCTCGCTTCCAACTTTTTATTTTGAACTCTACTGTACATTCCGTGAGTGAAGTGTTGCGAGTCTTCCTTTCAAATAAAAAGGCTTTAATGACAAGAATTTTGTTCGTTCTTTTTCTAGTGTCTTAACTGATTTAAGGAAAAAATCTTCTATAGCTTAAATAACTTAAGTGTATGCTTTTAAAAAAATATTTTATTTAAATTTTAAATTTATTTATAGCCTATGATTTTAAAGATAGTCAGATTTCTAAATGTCCTTTATATAACTATTCATATCCTAATCACAATCGTACTTACATCTTGTAAGCCAAAAAATCGCATACTCGTAAATATTAGAGAAAATTGTCAGAGAGTTCAGAGTTCATTTCAGGGAACATATATATATATATATATATATATATATATATATATATATATATATATATATATATATCAGTGGCGATCGGTGATAATTATGTATAGGGAAGCATGCATAGCTTATTAATATATATATATATATATATATATACACACACCAACCTCTTTTATTTATACACCAGCTCTATCCTCCTGTTCCCCTCCTAGACGGGCGAGGAAGGAGATGGGCAGTTGAACGACATTAGCCTTAATATAACAACTTCACTTTAATTCACTCATCATTAAGGAAACTCTAATTACAATTAGCTTGTATTTCTTCTTCTAAAAATATATTTGGCAATATTTGCCAGTTATTTAGTCATTTAATGCTATAAGCTCATTAATTAAACGCTTTAAAAAGATTCCATAGCATAATAGCAGGAATAAGCAACTCTCTAAGTTGCTTTCACGATCCACGTTTTGCCTAAAGAAATGAATGCGTTATGGGTCTGTTTCCATCGGTGAATATTTTTTATTCTTTTAAGACATAATATTAATTCATCCCCAATTATAGCGGTCAATAGTTTTATTATATATCATTTATTACATTTATACTATCGTATAATAAGCAGTGAAATTATCGGAGAATTGATACAATTTTTATAAAACACGAATATAGTAAGTCAAACAAAAGAAGCAATTATCAAGGTTGCTTCCACTGGCGCCCGTCTTGACGCAACAAAATTATTGCTCTCCCTTCCTTTTTCAATGCAGTGATTTGGATTTCGAGCTTTTTGTATTAAAAAAAATATTTGAAAGGAGTATAGCCTAGTGATAATTAATTTATCAAAATTTTATCGTCGTTAATACTGTTTAACAGCGCTTCTAATCATTTAAGCTTCCATTGCTTCCATGAACCGAACGCCACTGATATATGTTATGATGATGTTGATGATGATAGCTCTGTCTATCTGTCTGTCTGTCTGTCCTACGTTCGTTTATACACGCCTAAACAACTAGGGTAATCTGCATGCACCAAATTCAGTATACGCATTGAGGGAGAACCAAAGAAGGTTTTAGTAACACCCCCTCCCCCCTCCCAGTTTCATCCCCCCAGGTTGTGATTCGGGGACTTTTGCTGCGGAAGGCGCAGCAAGCATTCTAATATATATATATATATATAACCTTTAGTTTGGTTAACCTTTGGTTAGCTTTCGCCCGAATTGTTCATTCTGACGAAGGTCAAGCTTTTCACTCCACCTTAGACCTACAGTTTAACGTGGAATCCGAACCACGCCCCATCAGCAGCCCAGCGTCTTAACCACTATGCTACCTAGGGTACTCATTTATCTACCAACCATTTTCTTTATTGTGTGGAAGGATGAACAGCTGGGTTTTGCTACGCGCCGGCTGCCGTCGCGTCGGGTCTCGAACCCGGGTCCGATGGATTCGTAGTCAGCGACGCTAACCACTACACCACCGAGGCGCATATATATATATATATATATATAGGCGCATATATATATATATATATATATTATATATATACATACATACATACACACACGCTGGGCTGCTGCTCGAAAGGTCGTGAGATCGAATCCGGGTGAGGAATGTAATTTCTGACCGCCCGTGGTGCGGCGAGGTTCGGATTCCACGCTAAATTGTAGGTCTAAGGTGGAGTGACAAGCTTGACCTTCGCCAGAATGAACAATTCGGGCGGAAACAAAACTAAGGTTAACCAAGGTTGCCGAATTCTTCATTTGATGAATGTCAGGCTTGTTGCCCCACCTTAGACCTATAGCCTAACACGGAATCCGAGCCATGACCTACCAAGGTCGTCAGAAATTATGAAGTCCTTGCCCGGACTCTATTTTACGACCTTCCGATCAGCAGCACAACGTCTTAACCACTAGGCTACCCAGAGTACCCAGTTATCTACCAACCAATTTTTTTTATGGAAATATAAACAGTTGGGTGAGTTGAGCGACGCCTACCCTCACCAAGAGTCGAACCCGGGGCCGATGGATTGGTAGTCAGCGATGTTAACCACAACACCACCGAGTCGCATATGTATATATATATATATATATATATATATATATATATATATATATATATATATCAGGGATGGCATATAAAGTTCATTTCTATACTCGTACTACACTTCTTAGAAGAATTCTATTCCTGTACCTATAGTCCTATAGCTAATAAAATTTCCATGTCTCTCGTGCATCATTATAAAATAAATCAATAAAAGTATTAGTAATTATAAATTATAAAATAAAACAATAAAAGTATTGGTAATAGACAAAGATTCGTTACTTGGATCATTCTCAGAATGTAACCAAATGCCTTTTTGAGAATTACATGGAACGTGGGAGACCCTGTAGAAAGAGCAGCCTTTTTTAAGTTCGTTTTTATATTTGCATGATGACACCTATATAAAATTAGATAAATGAAAACGCTTTTTCATTATGAGATTCCCTAAAGTATATACGACGACGATGATGATAATGATGATGATGATGATGATGAAGTATTCACCGTTGTTTTGTGACAGGGAGCGATCGATCGACGCAAACAGACCGTGGATCTGAATCCGGTGAGGAGGAAGAGGCCGCCAAAGAAACGGAAGAGAACAGAAATCAAATCCAAATCCAAATCTTCATGTTTCAAAAACCATCACCGCCCTTCTCCCACGCCTTCTTCCGATAATTCTGTGGTGCTCGTTCCGTCAGGAGAAATCGCGGACGAGGAAGTCGAGGAAGAGATAGACGGAGTTCCCAAGGACGAGGCCAAGGGCAGAATTAAGTACAAACACAATGAAGCGAGTTTCCTCTCCAAATGCACTTTCGGTTGGTACGCCAAAGTACTCAAGAAAGGATGGACGAACCCACTCGAATTCACGGATCTCGACAAGTACGTGAAAAAAAATAAAAAATAAAAATAAAATATATAAAGGGTGATCCAGAGAAATGGGACCCAAAAGAAACCCCTGTAACTCTTAAAGTATAAGTCCTTTTATAAAATCATGCGCATCATTCGAAAGGGATAGTTACAAGTTTGTACAGGATTGTATAGGTTTTGACAATACAAGACAAGATAAGATACAAAACAAAATAAAAGTGTTACTTAAAACTAACCCTTCAAGATGACTGCATGGACTGTGGAACAGCTGCGTTTCATAACTGAGCAATATTATGAGCATGGAAGAAGTGTAGTTTCAGCTCTTAGAAGGTGATTTGACATCTGAAAATTTGTCTTGAAAGATCTTTGAGCTGAAACTACACTTCTTCCATGCTCATAATATTGCTCAGTTATGAAAACGCAGCTGTTCCACAGTCCATGCAGTCATCTTGAAGGGTTAGTTTTAAGTAACACTTTTATTTGTTTTGTATCTTATCTTGTCTTGTATTGTCAAAACCTATACAATCCTGTACAAACTTGTAACTATCCTCTTTCGAATGATGCGTATGATTTTATAAAAGGACTTATACTTTAAGAGTTACAGGGGTTTCTTTGGGTCCCATTTCTCTGGATCACCCTTATATATATATATATTATATATATATAATATATATATATATATATATATGTTAGTTAGTTCATCGAAATGTTTGTTCACTTTGTATACTTACAAAATAAAGCAAAAAATTATTAAATTGATGCGAAATGGTAACAAAATAGTTGAAACACTTTCAGAATTCCTGAAGAAGAATCGAGTAAACATCAATACGAGAAGTTTCAGGACAATTATAATAAAGTAAAGGTTAGTAATAATCGGTGAGGAGGGCCAGAACCTGGCATATTGCTCAGGCCAGACGAACGCGGCCCATTGCGCAAATTCCTGGATTATTATTAACCAGAACCATCGGGAGTCGAACCCCTCGACCTCAGTGCCTTCGCTTCGCTTATAAGGAAACGTTGTTACTCACTGAGCTACCGGCACATGGCAGGAAACGTGTTTAATTGTAAATTAAATGGTTCGAGCTGTAAACTACTCGTATACGCGTTACAACTGTATATTGAAATTACAGCCACTGTGGTTACCAAACTAGAAAACCTGACAAACCTTGAAAAGTCAGGGAAATATTAAATTCTTGGAAAGTTATGGATTTGTCAGAGATTTTGAGTAATAAAACGGGAATTAGTATGAGAAATAATAGTTCAAAATAGCATTACGCCGATCCAGTTAACAGTTAATGAGAGAAAACTTGTTTAGTTTTGTGAGCCAACTGAAGGTTGAAGCTCGTTCGAACTATCGATTGATTAATTAAAATCAGTGTATAAGGTGCGGAAAAGTCGTCAGGAATTCATGGGCACGCGAGGCGAGCATTTACATTCTCGTTGTCATCATGAACTCGCACTAAGTAAAGTATATTCAATATTTCATCAACCATTTTAGGTTTTGCTTTTTCTGAAATATGCAATATACGAGTAGTTACTGCGCGAATTATTATTATTGAAACTGAGGGTGAGGTATATAAAGTACTATTCTGGTCATTCATTTATTTACTTTGCTTTTATTTGACGTTAATATTTACTTTGTTTAAACTATTTTAAGGTACTAGTAGCATTATATTTGCATTTAATTATTAGCATTCAAATTCAATGTCAGTGCCAAAATCAAAGTGAAAAGTAAAAGTTCAAATCCAAAAGTCACTGTTGACTTTCTGCATTCATATTTATTTAATTACATTTACCTTTATGCAGTTTTCTAACATCGATCATCGTGCTTATTGTAATCGACTTAAAGTAATTTTTTTTCTTTTTATAGAAATATTATCGTACTAAAGAACGTAAGCGTGGTTTGCGTCATGTTAACAATGGTGAAGAATGGTTTCCAAGATTTTTTTAAAATAATTTAAATGTAATACATAGAAGATATAAACTCTAGTAGGTTGTATATATATATATATATATATATATATATATACAGGGTGTCCGGGTTTAAATGGCAATACAATACATTTATAATGTTTTATTTTATTGCCATTTAAGCCCGGACACCCTGTATATCTTACTGGTTTAAAAAATGTTTGTTTTTGGAAAACCCGGAATAGTCAGGGATTTTTAAAATAATAACTATTGAGTAGAGACCCTGAATTAATTATTAGCTACACCCAGTTCCTCTCACAAAAGCGCAACATTATTCGTGTATTAAACTTGGGATATTTACAGGTAAACTTCTAGCCCCAACAAAAATAATATATGTCCCACGACTGTCGCAAGTTAGTGTGGGAAATAGGGAGATGAACCTGATGTTTCTAATTTCTTTGGTTCAGCTTGGTATGACTTCATAATGTCAGGGTTTTAAGCATGCGTGTTCCGCTCTTTACTTTCACACGATTCCTTTCTTTTCTGCTTTATATGACAGGGTTCTCCCTCCGGTGTGGTATCCTTATGGAGGGCGTTCCTCTTGTCCTACTGGCGTCCCTTGGCTTCTGCGGGTATTCTGAAGCTTTTCGGAGACACCGTGAACGTGGTGGGCCCTCTGGCCATCTCCCCCATCGTTGCGTTTGTGAGAAACATTCAAAATGGCACTTGGGAACTCCATGGAGAGATGAGGAAGGAGGTAAGCGATGATTATTTTTGCATTAAAGAGAATGGGGAAGGTTTCATCCACTTGGTGGTTAATTCCTATAACAGTGAATAAGTCTTGTGCTTTATTAAATCTTCACTTATTTGTACTTTGGTGAAGGAAATTCTTATGACGTTCCTTGTTTGATTAATAATAATAATAATAATAATAATAATATAATAACGTTTTGGGTCCTGAGTTCAGAAAGACTTTCTTTTGAATCAGATGTACTTCGTCGGTTGGTTAGAATTTCTGAAGAACGGATGGATTTTGGCGTTCTTGGCTCTCGTGTCCTCGATCCTGCAATCGACATGCAGCCAAGCGTCGACACACCTCCTTGCCACCGAGGGAATCCACGTCAAAACGGCGCTTCAAGCCATGATCTACGAAAAGAGCTTGAAGATGTCCGTCTCAGCATCGAAACGTAGAGCGGAAAAAGGTATAGAACAAAAAGAGAAGGAGTACGTGAGAGAATTAAAAGGGATATTGGGCATGGGTAGTAGTTGGATGAGTAACCGTCCTCCTTGTTCAGATGATGTAATGACCCATGGTTCGGATTCCACGTATAATTGTAGTAGGCAGGGGTTTATTTTAATGGTCGTCCGTTCGTCTGAGACTACCAAGTATTCTAAATTAACCCCTGGGGTTAATTTAGAAATGACTAATTTAGAATACTTAGTAGTCTCAGACGACCGGACGATCCGGACGACCGTTAAAATAAACCCCTGTTAGGTCCCCACTGTCATAGGATCCCCTCAGTGGCTGTTAGTATTTTAATTTATTTAGTCTAGTTTGAAATATAGTAGGCAGTATCTGTACAAGATTGGAGGAGGGCTTATGTACAAAGAGAACAAATCATTGTTTTGCTACATACCTTTGACCTCTTCACCTCCTCAGTTTCAAAGTTTATGAGAAAATGTTAGTAAACAAAGAAGATAAATAAATTAGTTAATTTTTGTTAGGGTAAATTTATGGAATAAAACAATTTGCTGCAATACTTCGTCCGTGAACGTATTCACCTTACCAATTATTTGGCTAAATCCTTTCACAAAGAATCGCGAGGAAAAAGAGGAACTCCTACGGGAAATTCACAGTCTTTGGACGCTGCTAGAGTGATCAATCTAACGTCAGAGGACACTGAAAACATAATGAGCTTCTTTATGCACTGCCATTACCTGTGGGCAATTCCCTTCAAGGTAGGTCCCATTTCACTGCAGTTGTTTTACTGCATTACTTTTAAACTAATTTACTGCGTTGTTGAAATTGTCAATTCGTGTTTGGTTGTTGCTGTTCAATAGGGAGAGAGTAATATTCCATAAATGCGTCTATGCATTTGCGGACAAAATACTTGCGACATTTGAGTAATATTAAATTACGTGCTCACTCCATTGTGCAGAACTAAACATCGGTCCCATGGTGGGATATATTTTGTCGCATACCCGCACTGAATCTTGCATGACTTAAACCTAAAATACATTTCGATCGCTTTCCATCGAACTATAAACAAAAAATAATTCCTGGTATCATAGGAATTTTGTCTGGATTCGCGTATAACATCTGTGATTTGAAAGTCGGCTTTTTTGTTTTCTAGATGTGCGGGTTAGTCGGTTTGTTGTGGCTCCAGATGGGCAACTCCGCCGTGTTCGCTGCCGTCCTCGCTGTCCTCCTTCTCGTGCCCTTGCAGTTTATTCTGGCCAAGGGCATCGTTGGGGCGAATAAACAGATTGTCGTGAGTACACCTTCGGAAGTTGCCCTCATGTCTTCCCACCGTGGCCGTCGGGCCATTGTGCCTCTCCCTCTAAAAAACATTTCGAAAAATGTCGATCTCGACAGTTTTTTTTCGTTTCAGTTAATTTAAATTAACCGCATATAACTTAACCTAACCAGAAGTAGCGTAATTTAACTTGATCAGAAAAGGCGATGATAATAATGTCTGGGAGGTGCCAGAATGTGGCACAGCCCTCAGGCTAACTAATGTGGCCCATTACTGTCACTCTACTGAGTCTACCCTAAGAGGTAGATGGCTTTAATCGGAATTTTAGGTAATCTTAGTTTGACAAGCCTATTCTATGTAAAACGTGTGCTAATTCCCCCCAAAAAAGCAGTCTTATTGACCCCAGCTACGACAAAATGGCAATTTTAGGCACTTTTTGGCCAATTATGGCCAAAATCAGAGATTTTCAGAATTTTAGATGATTATGGTCTGACAAGCGTATTCTATGTAAAACTGGGTGCTGATTCTAAAAAAAAGCAGTCTTATTGACCCCCAGCTACGACAAAATGGCCATTTTAGGCACTTTTTGGCCAATTATGGCCAAAATCAAAGATTTTCAGAATTTTAGATGATTATGGTCTGACAAGCGTATTCTATGTAAAACTGGGTGCTGATTCTAAAAAAAAGCAGTCTTATTGACCCCAGCTACGACAAAATGGCCATTTTGGAGACGTTTTAATAGGCTTATCAAATTAAGATCACCTAAAATTCTGATTAAAGCCATCTACTTCTTAGGGTAACCATAAATCATGGCCCAGTGAGTGGCACACTATAATCAGGCTATATACGAGGGTAATTCAGTAAGTATCCGCACTTTTTATTTTCACAATTTTATTTTCACATCTGATAGATTATAAACACATCACTTCTCAACATAGTCTCCTTGTTTCTCAATACACTTAGTCCAGCGATCTACAAGCTTCCTAATGCCATCACAAAAGAATGTTTTTGGTTGTGTGCGTAGCCAGTCATGCACCGCCTCCTTCAAGTCATCATCGCCTTGGAATCGCTGACCTCTCAAAGTGTCTTTTAGCGGTTCAAACAGGTAAAAATCCGAAGGTGCCAGGTCTGGACTGTAGGCTGGATGGTCGAGAACTTCAAATTTAAGTTCTTGAAGGCATTTTCTAGTCTGCAGCGATATGAGGGCGCGCATTGTCGTGTAACAGAATAACACCTTCCGACAATCTCCCTCCGTTTTGTGCGAATTGCTTGCTTTAACTCATTCCGAAGCATGTCAGAATACGATACACTTGTTACTGTAGTTCCACGTTCTAGATAATGTTGAAGGATAGGGCCTTGTGTATCCCAAAACAGTGTTAGCATAACTTTACCTGCTGACGGCTGCGCTTTGAACTTCCTTGCAACGGGAGATTGTCGGAAGGTGTTATTCTGTTACACGACAATGCGCGCCCTCATATCGCTGCACAGACTAGAAAATGCCTTCAAGAACTTAAATTTGAAGTTCTCGACCATCCAGCCTACAGTCCAGACCTGGCACCTTCGGATTTTTACCTGTTTGAACCACTAAAAGACGATTTGAGGAGTCAGCGATTCCAAGGCGATGATGACCTGAAGGAGGCGGTGCATGAGTGGCTACGCACACAGCCAAAAACATTCTTTTGTGATGGCATTAGGAAGCTTGTAGATCGCTGGACTAAGTGTATTGAGAAACAGGGAGACTATGTTGAGAAGTGGTGTGTTTATAATCAATCAGATGTGAAAATAAAATTGTGAAAACATAAAGTGTGGATACTTATTGAATTACCCTCGTATATAAACACTATAATCAGGCTGGAAGAATGCATGTTCTCCTAGCGTCTGCTATGCGGAGCAACCATATGGTTTTTTTTTGAACTGGAAAAGGCAAATGACAGTTATGGACATTTGGTTAAAGCCCTGAAGACTCTACGAATCACCATCCCCTGAGAAGATGACATCTTTGGAGGAGACAGATGAGTACATAGCATTCATGATGGCCTATGGAAGCTTCTGCGATGACATCAGAGCTGGCAAACATGGTGTAAATACACAGTTCTAGATGAATTACATTGACATGGTTGACATCTACATGCTCATCAGCAGAGCCGTACGAACAAATGATGTGGACCTTTTCATCTTCATGCTTGGGAAAACGATTGACATTTTCTTTGCTGCAAATCGCCACAATTATGCACGCTACATGTGCTTGTACTATCTCAGACTCTTGAATATGGATACCACCCATCCTGGCATGAGACAACAACTTGAAAGAGGTGGTTTATGTGTGAGGTTGTCATCCAATTCCTTTGCCAGACAACCAGTGGATCAAGCACTAGAAAGTGCGATCAATGCAAATGCAGCTTCGCGACAAACTGGTATCACTGCTTTCCATCAAAGTCAAGGAGCAACCAGACGCTCGACAGTGACGAGATCAGCTAGAAGTACCATAGTGAGGCATCTGTTTGAAAAAGCAGCAATAAGGAAGGATACTAATCCAAGCCCTGAACTAAGAAAGTCGAAGGTGAGTAAATTCTAAAGAGACCTGGAAAGCATATCCAAAATAATAGAGACTACAATGAATCCTTTCGTCGAGTCTCTGCTTGAAGATACCAGTCTGTACTGTCTAGCAGACGGCAAGAAAATGCCAGATGAAGTAAGAGATGTTAAATCTCTTCGTTTTGAGGGAAAAGTGGAAAGATGACTTCCTCCAGGAATGCTTAAATGACCCCACAAGGTTTGAAAGGCCACTGCAAAGAAGAAAAGTGAAAAACTTTGCCAGTGCTGCTGTCAAGAGCAAAGTACGAGGTAAAGATGAAAACGTTTTGGTGCTGAAGACAACACGGGACCTGTTCGGCAGATTACTCTATCTTACTTGTACCAGAAAGATCGAGCTTGAAAATGTGTTTCCTTTTCCACTTACTCCTGTTCCCCTCTCTATGGCTGGCATTTATGGCACGATGAAGAAAACACCAAAGTATGAACTGTCCAAACATCTTGAAGATTTGATTACACACAGAGAGCCGCCACCAGTTGATTTAGTTCCCTTTGACGCAATGTTTATAATCCAATCACTGCCTTCAGACTTGCCTCTTACTCTTGGAACTGTAGCAGTGCTGGTCCTGAAGATCATATGCAGTGCAAGGGCAAGTGAAGTACACTTTGTCTGTGACAAGTATGTGAAAAGTATAAAGAATGTTGAGCAACAGGCAAGAGGTGCAAATGATGGATCATTTCACATAACTGGATCAGATCAGTTACGTCCTAGAGATTTCAGACATGCCTTGAGATCACCAAATTTCAAAACTGCACAGAGAAGAAGATATGCACCAGGAACTGAACCACAGAAGACCACTGCCCAAGCTGAGGAACACTTATAAGGTCAGAAAATATATATAGAGATAGCGGACAAGGTACTACCTGCAATAACACCCCAGGAGAGTAACCTTACAGAATTAAACAGGTTATATTATGCAACAGCAGTCAGTGTAACAGAGATGGTAGGGGTAAAAACACGCGAGCAGAATAACCAGGAGCAAAACCAGGGAAAGAATGGAAATGAGAGGAAGCCAAGGTGGCAGCAAAGACTAGAGAGCAGAGTAGGTAACGTCAGGAAGGAGATCTCAATCCTAACTACCCATATGAGGGGGGAAATAAGATCTGAACTGGGAAGGAGGAAGGTAAATGTATTAATTCAAGAGAAAGACTGGACAATGAAAGAAAGATCAGACAAAGCATTGCCAGGAAAAAGATAGACCTGTTAGCAAAGGCAAAAAGATTGGCAAGATATATACGCTTGGATAGAGAAAAGAAACAAAATGAGATGTTTGAAGACAACCCAACAAAACTATTTAGAGAGTTAAAGAATGCCCAGATAAACGTAGAAAGACCGCCTGAAAAAGAACAAGTGGAGCATTTCTGGAAGAACATCTACGAGAACGAAGTCAACCATAATGATGGTGCAGAATGGATTGGGAGCCTTTACAACAGCGAAAAGGTGAGAAACATCTAAAAGATGAACATGGACAGAATAACCGTGAACGAAGTCGAGGAGAAAATAAAAAGAAGCAGCAACTGGAAAGCACCAGGCCTAGACATGATTAAGAACTTCTGGTTGATAAAGCTAACATCACTAAATGGAAAACTAAGAAGGTGCTTCAACAAGATAGTAACAGCAGAAGAAGAAGAAGCACCAGAATGGTTGACAAAAGGAAAGACAACATTACTACCAAAGTCCCATGAAACCCAGAATCCAAGTAAATATAGGCCAATAACGTGCTTGCCAACAATCTACAAAATACTAGCAGGAATCATAGCTGACAGGATCTACAGCCATGCAGAAGAAAAAAACATCATAAGCTCAGAACAAAAAGGATGCAGCAGGAAAACGTATGGGACAAAAGACCAGCTGTTAATCAACAGGGCTATATTGGAGAACAGCAGAAAGAAACAGAGAAACCTAAGCATGGCATGGATTGACTACAAAAAGGCGTATGACAGTGTACCCAACTCCTGGGTGAAGGAAGTATTGAGACTATACAAGATCCACCCTACCATCAGGATCTTCTTAGAAACAGGTATGACACGATGGGAAAAGACCTAACTCTCCATCATAGTAAGGGAACTTTAGAGGTGAACAGTGTGATAATCAAGAGAGGGATCTACCAGGGTGATTCAATATCCCCTCTTGTTTGTACTGGCGCTAAACCCACTTAGCCAACTAATAAATAACCTAAACAAAGGCTACGTAATGAGACCAAGGGAAAAGAACAGCCCGAAAATATCTCACTTATTTTACATGGATGACCTAAAACTACTGTATATGCTCCAAACAAAGTGAGCTAACAGAAGAGGTCAGGGAGGTCAAAAAGTTATCAGATGACATCCAGATGGAGTTTGGGCTTGAGAAATGTGCCACTGTCACACTAAAGAAAGGCAAAAGGTGTGAATCAGAAAACATCAGGGTAGACAATATCGTGATAGAGGAACTAGAGCAAGAGGCTACATATAAATATCTGGGGATGGAGGAATCTGAAAAGATGGAAAATGACATCATGAAGGAAAGACTGCGGAAAGAATATTCAAAAAGGATAAAGCTAATCCTAAAATCTCGCCTAAACAGTAAAAATAAGATCCTATCCATAAACTTACTGGCGGTACCTATACTGTCATACAGTTTTGGCATAATCAACTGGACCCGGCAAGAAATCAACAAACTGGATACGATCACCAGAAAATTGCTCCATGCGCATAAGGTCATATATAAAAACCAATGCACACCAAGGCTATCCCTGCCAAGGAGGGTCGGTGGATTAGGGCTTGCGCTAATTGACCAAGTGCACAAAGCCACAACAATAGGGTTAGCACAGTACATAAAGGAAGGAGAAGGAAGGCTAGTCAGATTTGTAAGAGACCATGAACGTGAAAAGCCTCAAACAACATCACTCTCAAAAAAGGCAAATGATTATCTAGTGGATGCTGGCATAGGACCTGAACAACTTGAAGACATTGCAAATAAACCTCTCATGGAAAAGATAAGCACCATCAAAAGAAGGTATAACGAGAAAAGATCAGGAGAAAAGGAGAACTGGGAAGCGCACAAGTTCAGCAAAGTATACAAAGAGGACGTGCTGAACAGAGCATACATAGCGAGGGATAAAACGTGGAGTTCCTGGTAAGAGGGGCACTGAGACCAGAAGATGAACGGCTGGTGGTGGAAGCACAAGACCAGGCACTACGGCCAAACTGGTTCAAAAGAACTATTGAGGGCAGAAATGAAAGCGAGATGTGCAGACTGTGCTCAAAGAGCCCAGAGACTGAGTCACATACTATCTGGGTGTGAAATACTCCTGCACAGAGGAAACTACACAGACAGACACAATGCAGTCTGCAAGCTAATCCACTTCAAGCTGTGTAAGAAATATGAAATAGGGCTAGAAACAGAAAAGCATTGGGAACATATTCCACAAGGAATAGAAGATAATGACAAAGTGCTGCTTCTATATGATCATGAGATACCAAATGACATCAGGGTATCAGGATGCAGACCAGACATTGTTGTGAGAGAGAAGGAGGGAAACAAATGCCTCTTGGTGGAAGTAGGAGTCCCAGCGGACTGGAATGTGGCGAACTATGAACGGGAAAAGATCTTAAAATACTAGAGACTCAAACATGAACTAAGGAGAACGTGGAATGTGGAACCTGAGATCATCCCAATAGTAGTGGGGGCGACAGGGGCAGTAAAGAAATCTACAGTAGAGTTCCTAAACCAACTGCCCATAAGTGTGACATCTGGAGAAGTTGTAGGGGAGATATTACGATACAGCACCTCTATCTTACGCCTAGTACTAGGCTGTACCTAAAAATTCCTTAGAGTTAAGGTTTAACCCCGGAAGCAAGAAACTCTCTCTATCTGGAGCAGAAGGGAAAAAAACAATAAGGAAGAGATGAATGGAAAGATAACAGGTACGCACCTATCATAAAACAAACGAGAGTTCTTGTTGCACATGAGGAGCAGTGTCTGCAATATACAGCAACTCTATCAGGAAATGTAGAACACAATGAGGCACCTGAGTATGTATGCTCACACGTGGATGCCGATACCATGCTGGTGTACCATCTCAGCGTGCTGTCAAAAACAAGACCAAGACAAAATGTTGTTGTCCGTGCAACGGACACTGATATCATGGTTATTCTTCTGTACCATGTCAGACAACTCAAAGTCAATGTGTGGATGGACCTTGGGCATGCTAGTGACAACACCAGGAGATATGTACACATCACTGATCTAGCAAATCACCTGTGTCCAGTTCTCTGCAAGGCATTGCCAGGTTATCATGCTCTGACAGGACGTGACTACATATCACCCTTCTTTAGGAAGGGAAAAGTGAATCCACTGAAGAAGGCTGAAAAGAACCCGTTACATCTTGAAGGCCTCGGCAGCCTTGGAGAGAAGACCACCTTTGTTGATGAAGGAAACCACGTACAAAAATATGTGTGTACTCTATATGGCCAAGGAATGATTTCATCGGTGAATGAGGCGAGGCCAGACTGAAGATATTCCAGCAAAGGTACAAGCCAAATGACCCAGACTCTCCTTTACAGAAAATTAAAGGTATTGATGCAGGCATGCTTCCTCCCTGCAAAGATGTTCTGGATCAAAAGTTAGCTAGGTGCAACTATGCGGCATATCTCTGGAAGCATGCCCATCTAAGAGATCCACTAGAGAACATGCGACCCACAGACCATGGCTGGAAAGAGGTTAATGGAATTTTTCTACCAGTCTGGTTTACTGGCAGTCATTTGACTGCTTTCTGAGACCATGGAACCGGAGGATGTCGCAGATGGAGATGAGGGTGTTGAGGACGAGGACAATGATAGTATTTCCGATACTGATTCAGAGGACGAAGATGACAGTGATGATGATGGAGATGATTAATTAAATGTTGTTAATGTTCTTGTTAAATGTTAATAAACCATAATCACCTAAAATTCTGAAAATCTCTGATTTTGGCCATAATTGGCCAAAAAGTGTCCAAAATGGCCATTTTGTCGTAATTGGGGTCAATAAGACTGCTTTTTTTGGAATCAGCACCCATTTTACATAGAATACGCTTGTCAAATCATAATCACCTATAAAATTCTGATTACCTCTTCAAATACTTCTCTATTAGTATTATGATTACCAACGTCATTGGGATTGTGTCATTTATTTTTTTCAGCCAAATAGGTATAAATACCGTATAGCAAATGAATCACTTTCTTATACATTTTTCAAATAGGAATTTCACATTAAATCAGTAATATTTTGCAAAGAGTGGGAAAAAAAAAAATATATATATATATATAAATATATATATATATTAAAATTAAATAAGTTATGCGGTATAAATCTAATGATGTAGATTATCACTGCCCAACACCAATTTTGCTGATTTAATTCTAACACCTGTTTTTAGGTAACTTTGGTGTGCTGATTTAAAAAATCACCTTAGTTTTTGCCTATCACGTCAGGTTTTCGAGCAATCAAATACGGATAGGAGATATCGCATTTTGTCAGGGTTATGCCCAATTTTTTTCTTTTCAAAAAATAAGTTTTTACATACTCAGAATCAGCATGGAAAAGTAAACAATTGTGCAGGGAGTGAACTTCAATATACAATGGTAATATTGACACATAAAGTGATTAAAAGTGTTTAAATAAGCAAAAAATGAATCCATGATCATGACGTCACGCTCACACCTGGGGAAATCGCAGATACCCAAGATTTTAATATGTTGTACATGACCTTTAGATTTAATGCACAGATTTGCGTATTCCACAGATAAAATTTTAACAGCAAAACAGCTGTTAACAGGTCTCAAAAATCATAAATTTTGATAAGTGCCCTTCATGGATCATCCAAAATAGGCATATTGCATTGCACATTGCACGAAAACCTGATGTGATGGACAAAATCTAAGGTGATTTTTGAAATCAGCACATCAATATTATCCAGAAACAGGTCTTAGAATTAAATCACCAGCAAAAAATGTTTTTTTTGTTGGGCAGTGTTATTAAATAAGGATACGCTTAACTAATATAATTATGCGAGGACATAGCAATATCCGTGTATCAACATAAAGGATAATCTGAATTCCGTAATGAAAGGGAAAACGAAGACGAGTAATAATTATGTATTATATACATCATCACTCGTCTCCTTTTTTTCCTCCCTTCAATTATTATTCATCAGAAATGTATATTTAAGCCAATTTACAAAACTAACGAAACGGTTCAAAATCCGCCGAAAAAAGGATTTATAGATCTTTGGGAAAAACCTTTATTACAAAAATAAAGAATTGTTAACCTGTTATTGCTTTAATATTATTGTTTTCAGGTCGTAAAAATAAATTGTGTTTACTCTTCTCTTTCACCAGAGAATTATCTTAAAAAGAATCTAAACTTCTAATTTACTTAATTATTGATCTGCCTTTTGCTCGGATTTTTTCTTCTAATTTTTTTTCCGTGATAATTTAAGAGTCAGTAACTCGGAAGAGCAATATTATTTTTTTTTCCTCGAATCACATTTGTAATCACTTAGCTTTCGTTAAGGTAGGGAAGAGTTTCATTAAAAACTTTAGAGAAAAAAGGTTTTTACTTTACAGTATACAGTTTCACCAGGGTTTTAATCCAAAAAATTTAAATTCGAATAACTCTGATGATATTCTATCCACGTTTTTATACAAAAAGCTATTTGTTTAGTTTAGGTTAATTTAACCTAACATAACCTCAAAAAGTTACTCGAAGAAAATCTAGGATATCAATTTTTGCCCACGTATTGCGTATACAGATAACACGAAATCCGAGCAAAATGGAAATCATGATTGAACAGTGAACACGTACGGTTTTTCATGCTGAAAAAACCGTTCCCATCAGGATTCGAACGCACCACCTCTTGAATAAAATGTGAGAGCCACACTAAAGGGCTAAAAAGGTTAAGACAACCTGTCGTACAGTATATTAAGCACCCGACGAAACGCGTAACGCTTTCGCGTCCAGAGCCATTTAAGTGTTAACTCATCCGCACTCGAGGTAATGACCAACATTTCATGCAAACTATCTGGTACAACGCTGGAGTTCCATAAATGGAATATCATGCATGAGCACAAACATGAATGATAACAGGATATGTTAATTTTTATCTCGTCGTAGTGTAGTTGGCTAGCGCCCTCATCTTCAACTCAAGAGGTTCCAACTCTGGTAGGACACACACACACACACACACACACACACACACACACACACACATATATATATATATATATATATATATATATATATATAATTTAGGGTGGATCGATTTTTTACATTTTTTTCGATTTCCATATTCTAATAGAGACAAAAACTTGCGCATGCATGAGAAAATAGCCTCTGCAAAATCTTAGCTTAATAGGTACTCATCTTCTGCCCCCGGCAGAGCGATGAAAATCATATTTTAGTACCGTAGTCAAAAACGTATTTTTAAACCCTAGCCTAGAGTCATAAAATTTTGCGTGTGTGTTATTTCATGCCTAAGCAACGATATAAATGCTATGGGAAATATATAAATGCATTATTTAAGACAAGGAGCCGATCTGAAAATATGTATAGCAAATGAATCACTCTTATACATTTTTCAAATAGGAATTTCACATTAAATCAGTAATATTTTGCAAAGAGTGGGAAAAAAAAAATATATATATATATATATATATATATATAATATTATATATATTAAAATTAAATAAGTTATGCGGTATAAATCTAATGATGTAGATTACACTGCCCAACACCAATTTTGCTGATTTAATTCTAACACCTGTTTTTAGGTAACTTTGGTGTGCTGATTTAAAAAATCACCTTAGTTTTTGCCTATCACGTCAGGTTTTCGTCTCTATTAGAATATGGAAATCGAAAAAAATGTAAAATCGATCCACCCTAATATATATATATGATGAATAAAACCACGAAGGGAAAAGAAACACAAAGTGGTGCTTTCGTCTAATGACATCCTCAGGAACACTGGCGTGGAAGGAGAGTTCAAGACAATATATAGGTTACAAAAATAAACATTTATATATATATAGTAAGTATAGAAATAAAAATTGTGGGAGGAGCAACCACCTTTGTACGGAAAAATGACAGTTTTAGCACTTTGCCCGAAATTCAACATAAATTCAAATGGCTTGTTTCCAGCCAATTTTTTTTATAGTTATTGTCTGAATGGTAAACAAGTCACAAAAGAATAAAGAAATAAAAATAAATATAAATTGGAAAAAATTACAAAATAATGCCTTAGTGATATATACGTCACAACCGAAATAAACATAGACATAAACCAACAGATAAAAAAAACAAAAATTGTAAATGGAGTCTACAAATTCAAGCTCAAAAGGAAAGTTTACAATCAATTTAATAGATGATGCCAAAATGATATATATGTCACAAAGAAATAAAATAAAGAAATAAACAAAAAAAAAAAATGTAAATTGAAAAATAAATTGTAAGAGAGGCACCCAAATTTATAAGGGAAAAAATTACCAAAGGTTTTTTAGTTATTGTCTGAATCATGCATACTATGGTCACAAACGAATAAAAAAGTACAACCAAATATAAATTGGAAAACAAAATGATGCCTAGATGATATATAAAGAACTATAAAAATATATACGATATATATAAGGTATATAAACGCAATATATAAGGAATATATATACATATATACACAAGGGAAAAAATTACCAAAGGTTTTTATAGTTATTGTCTGACAGATCTGTGGGTCACAAAAAAATAAAGAAATAAAAACAAATATAAATTGGAAAAATTAAAAATAATGCCTCAATGATATATAAAGACAAAAAAAAAAATTATATAAGAAATACGTACAACTACACATGTACACATATACACCCGCAAAACCAAATATATATAATTTTTATACACTAGTGATGGATCGAATAACCGCAACCGCACTACAACCGCACAAAAATTCACAACCGCAACCGTAACCGCAACCGCCGTTCCATAAGTGCGGTTGCGGTTGTAAGGTGAAAATGCAGCAAAAATATTATTCTTGAAATTCACACTGCCTGTCATTAAGTTTGACATCAGTTTTTCAAATGAATAATAATCCATAACTTTCCAATGGGTGGAGGCTGGGGAAAGTGGTAGGTGGGATGAACAGCGCGATGGGTCCTCGTCCCTCATCCTGGTAACACACTTAGTGCAAAATATGGTTTTAATTAATTTGACCTATTCTTTCATAATAGCTATATAAGTTTAGAATATACTTCATTTAAATAGTATTTATTTAGTAAATACCTTATGTTGAACACAAGTTTTGCAACACACAAATAGCGGTAGCGGTGTATTGCAAAACTTGTGTTCAACATAAGGTATTTACTAAATAAATACTATTTAGTATATATTATGTACCAAGTGTGGCTAAATCGCACTATAGTGGCTAAATCCAGTTAATAATTACGCATTTTTCCTAGTATATGATAACCGCAACCGCAACCGCGGTTGGAAAAAATTCGACAACCGCAAACACAACCGCAACCGCGGTTGTGAAAAACCGACCACTCGATCCATCACTAATTATACACAACACACACACACATATATATATATATATATATTATATATATACAGTGTGTCCGTAAAGTCATGGTCGGATTTTAAATAGCTATATTATTGCAACGAAACATGATAATGAGATGAAACAATGCCAAATTGAAGAACAACTCTCAAAGTTGTATCTTGTAGTTAGTCTAGGCTAAGCTTAACCTTTATCTCGTAGTTAGTCTAGGCTGTCCACATGCCTATGTTGAACATGAGCGTAATAGCCCGAAAGTTAATGTGTGGTGTGCTCTAGCACGAGATCGAGTGATTGGCCCATTTTTCTTCGCGGAACCCACTGTGACGTCACACAACTACCTCGCTATGTTGGAACATTTTGCAGTACCCCAGTTTATTGACAATAATGTCATCTTTCAGCGAGATGGTGCTCCTCCGCACTATGCCAACGTTGTTCGAGAATTCCTTAATGAAAAATTTCCACAGAGATGGATAGGAAGAGGAGGATGGAAGCCATGGCCTCCACGCTCTCCGGACCTGACACCTTTGGACTTTTATTTGTGGGGTTACGTCAAGCAAAGCGTGTACAGTGTACCCATTAGGGATATTCATCACTTGCACGAGCGAATCACGGAAGCTATCGCATCCGTCACTCCTGATGTTCTTGGGCGTGTGTGGCTGGAATTGAATCACCGCCTAGATGTCTGCAGGGCTACCAGAGGAGCCCATATCGAACTACGTTAAATAAAGTTATTCTTTTAGAGTTGTTCTTCAATTTGCCTTTTTTTCATCATTATCATGTTTCGTTGCAATAATATAGCTATTTAAAATCCCATCATGACTTTACGGACACACTGTATATATATATATATATATATATTATATATATATATTATATATATATAATATATATATATATATATATATATATATACACATACACATATATACACACACATACACATAATATATATACACATATATACACACACACACACACATATACATACATACACATCCACATACATACACATACATATACATATATATAAGAAATACGCATACAACAATAAATTGAAAAATAAAATTGTAAGAGAAACATAAAAATTTATAAGGAAAAAGAGACAAAAAACAAATTTTTACCAAAGGTTTAGCAACCTGCCCTTTTTGTTTAAATCCATTCTGAAGGAATTCAGAGCAACGGGATCGAGTTGAAACAGACCTTTACTCATGTTAAAGTTATTTGTAAGTTGAATTATAGCAGACTCAAGAATATTTCTATTAAAAATGTTGCTAGAGTGAAACAAAACTGAAGCATTATTCCAATCAATACAATGGGATAACTCTGACAAATGGACAAAAAGGGCACTGGACAACTGTCCCGTTCTAACGGAATATTGATGCTGTTTTACACGCGTTTGCAAATCCTTTCCCGTCTGACCTATGTAAAAGGAATCACATTGCTTACACCCAATTTTATAGGTAATGCCTAAATTATTGGTAGGGCTATTTTTTACTATGATGTTTTTCACAATATTGTTATATGAAAAAACTACACTGATATCCAAAAGTTTAAGTACATTAGCAATGCCTAAGAAGCCCGGGAAAAATGGAAGTACTAAAATATTCTTTGACAAGATGCGAGTGTTATTATTCACACGATAGAAGGTTCGATTAGCCTTATTAAGACAAGATTCCATGAACGCAGATGGGTAACACAGCTCACTTCCAATACCGTTGATATTTTCCAATTCGGCATCGATGTATTCCAGACTGGCGATCCTAAGAGCGCGGAGAAACATTGAGGAAAATATGACCTTCTTAATAGGGGTGTCATGTCCAGAGTAAAAATGTACGTAGAACAAATTGTTTTTTTTTTCCGATAGATACTAAACTTAAAACCTGGGCTATCCCTATGTACACGCACATCCAAAACTGGGATTGAGTTGTCTTGTTCCACTTCTAAAGTAAACTTAATGGAGGGGACTTGGTCATTTAACTGAAGGAGGAAATCATCCAGGTCACGATTCATGGGCCAGATACACAAAATTCTCGGAATGTAAGTAATTTCAAAAAACTCCATATAAATATTGGAGAGAAGGGGCGACAAAGGGTTGCCCATGGCGATCCCAAAAACTTGTTGATAATGCGCGCCATTGAAAGTGAATTTACAATCCTTGATACAAAGCTTAATAAGTTCCAAAACAATGTGTGCAAGTAATGGCAGATCATAGTTATGTAATTCTCGGGCGAGAAAGTCAAGCATATCATCAATCGGCACTTTTGTGAACAACGAACAAACATCAAAACTGATCAATCTATCGTTGGTATTAATGCGAACATTATTCATTTTTTCAGTAAGATCCATGGAATTTTTTACGTGTGAATCAGAGATAGTTCCAAGAATGGGGGACAAGACCTTAACAAGCCATTTGGAGAGTTTATAGGTGATAGAGCCCACCGAGCTAATAATAGGGCGCATAGGGTTGCCCGGTTTGTGGGTTTTAATAAGACCATAAAGGTAAGGCAGAGAAGGTGAAGTGGACAAGAAAAGGGGAATTAAGTCCTTATGATCTTTGAGAATGCGTTTCAAGCCACTATTGAATGATTTGATGACATCATCCTGCGGGTTCTTCCTAAGTTTCACGTATGTGGCGGGGTGCCTCTCTTACAATTTATTTTTCAATTTACGTATTTTTTATTTTTTTTAATTTCTTTATTTTATTTCTTTGTGACATATATATCATTTTGGCATCATCTATTAAATTGATTGTAAACTTTCCTTTTGAGCTTGAATTTGTAGACTCCATTTACAATTTTTTATTTTTTTTATCTGTTGGTTTGTCTTTATGTTTATTTCGGTTGTGACGTATATATCACTAAGGCATTATTTTGTAATTTTTTCCAATTTATATTTATTTTTATTTCTTTATTCTTTTGTGACCTGTTTACCATTCAGACAATAACTATAAAAAAATTGGCTGGAAACAAGCCATTTGAATTTATGTTGAATTTCAGGCAAAGTGCTAAAACTGTCATTTTTCCGTACAAAGGTGTTTGCTCCTCCCACAATTTTTATTTCTATACTTACTATATATATATATATATATATATATATATATATGTTTATTTCTGTAACCTATATATTGTCTTGAACTCTCCTTCCACTCCAGTGTTCCTGAGGATGTCATTAGACGAAAGCGCTTGAGCACCACTTTGTGTTTCTTTTCCCTTCGTGGTTTTATTCGTCATAAATATTTTTCACGTGTCACTTTCGTGAAATAATGTTCATATATATATATATATATATATATATATATATATATATATATATATATATATATATATATATACAGGGTGTTTGAAAACTTTCTGTACAAATTGTAATGGGGGATAGGCAACACCAAGACAAACCCTTTTCGTCTATAAGTGTATGTCCGCTGACGTCACCATTCGGCGCGAGAGGGTGCCGCTGCAATTGGCTAAAAGGTGAAGTGGGCTAGACTCGCGCTTGCCGCGGGCATTCTTAAATCGGACGTAGTACGCGTAACATGGAGCGCTTCACGACTGCTGAGATGGCTGACATGCATATGGTGTATGGGGCTGCCAATGGAAACGGAAGAGCTGCTGTGAGGTTGTACCGACAGCGCTTCCCAAACAGACGTGTGCCAAACCCCCAAACGTTTGCGCATTTGCATCGGCGACTGCGAGAAACTGGAACATTCCATGCAAACATGCATGACACTGGTCGGGAGAGAAACGTGCGCACTCCTGACATGGAAGAAGAAATCCTACGGCGATTTGAGGACAATCCAAGCGCAAGCACGCGAGGTGTTGCACGTATCCTCGGTGTGAACCACGACCTGGTCTGGAGAGTGTTGCACGAGCAGCAGTTACATCCGTTTCATCGTCAGAGAGTCCAGGCATTACAACCTCGGGATTACCCTCTTCGTGTGGAATTCGCACGCTGGTTTCTGCAGCAGACAGCGGTGCAGCCTAATTTTCCGGCTTATGTGCTGTTCTCAGATGAGGCCTGTTTCACACGTGAGGGTGTGTTTAACATGCACAATTCTCACGTGTGGGCGCACGCAAATCCACATGCTACACGGGTGCATGCTCATCAAGAACGGTTCGCCGTCAATGTTTGGGTGGGTATCGTCCATGGCAAGTTGCTGCTCGTGCAACACTCTCCAGACCAGGTCGTGGTTCACACCGAGGATACGTGCAACACCTCGCGTGCTTGCGCTTGGATTGTCCTCAAATCGCCGTAGGATTTCTTCTTCCATGTCAGGAGCGCAGGTTTCTCTCCCGACCAGTGTCATGCATGTTTGCATGGAATGTTCCAGTTTCTCGCAGTCGCCGATGCAAATGCGCAAACGTTTGGTGGTTTGGCACACGTCTGTTTGGGAAGAGCTGTCGGTACAACCTCACAGCAGCTCTTCCGTTTCCATTGGCAGCCCCATACACCATATGCATGTCAGCCATCTCAGCAGTCGTGAAGCGCTCCATGTTACGCGTACTACGTCCGATTTAAGAATGCCCGCGGCAAGCGCGAGTCTAGCCCACTTCACCTTTTAGCCAATTGCAGCGGCGCCCTCTCGCGCCGAATGGTGACGTTAGCGGACATACACTTATAGACGAAAAGGGTTTGTCTTGTGTTGCCTATCCCCCATTACAATTTGTACAGAAAGTTTTCAAACACCCTGTATATATACAATAAACGGAGAAATAATAATTAAAATTAAAAATTAAAGGATTGTGGGAGGAGCATACAAATTTGTAAGGAAAAACTATCGATTTTTAGCACAAGATCAAATGAATTGTTTCCAACCAATGTTGGGCAGATTTCCAGTTTAAATTTGTATTTTTTTTTATAACATTGGTTGGAAACAATTCATTTGATCTTGTGCTAAAAATCGATAGTTTTTCCTTACACATTTGTATGCTCCTCCTACAATCCTTTAATTTTTAATTTTAATTTTTATTTCTCCGTTTATTGTATATATATATATATATATATATATATATACATTTTAACTGCAAACACGCAGTATAATTAACGTAAAGAACGACGCTTGTATAGGAGAATATTCCGCGCAAGATGAGGAGGGAGAACGAAACAAATGAAAAAATGAGGTAACCACCCTGGAATCGAACCCGGGATCTTCCGATTGCCGGTCAGATATGATAACCATGGTGAGGCCCATGGTGTAATGGTTATCATATCTGACCGGCAATCGGAAGATCCCGGGTTCGATTCCAGGGTGGTTACCTCATTTTTTCATTTGTTTCGTTCTCCCTCCTCATCTTGCGCGGAATATTCTCCTATACAAGCGTCGTTCTTTACGTTATATATATATATATATATATATATTTTTTTTTTTTCTCTAACCTATATATAGGCTGTAACTCTTTATGTACTTCAGTGTTCCTGAGGATGTCATTAGACGAAAACGCTTGAGCACCATTCTGTGTTTCCTTTCCTTCGTGGTTTTATTCATCATATATACAGGGCGTCCAAAAAAAATGTATACACACTTTAACAGCTGATAGCTCAATTGATGTTTCTTTCTTTCCAAGTTAAACCCATTAGAATTAATAATGGCAGTCAGACTAAGCTTTGAACAAAGGAAATTCATTCTAAAATGCTACTGGAAGTGTGAAAACGCAGTTGAAGTGCAAAGACAGTTTAGGAGGGAGTTTCAAACAGATCCACCAACGCGACTTACCATCACTCGAATTAGAGATAAGTTTGAAGCCGATGGAACTGTTCAGAATGTCCACAAGAAGCGTTCCGGAAGACCACGGACATCGACAAGCCCCACAAAGCAAGAAAGAGTACTGGAAACGTATCACCAAAGTCCAAGAAAATCTGTGCGGCAAGCGAGTCGTGAGGTAGGAATTTCAGAATCGTCTGTCCAACGCATTTTGAAGCGCTGTCAATGGAAAAGTTACATTCCAAGATTAGTCCATGCTATTAATGAAGATGATCCGGACCGAAGAGTGGAGTATTGCGAGTGGTACTTGGCACGATGTGGATGTGGATTGGACGAAGGGGTTTCGTAGAATACCCTCCGCGTTCACCAGACCTCACACCACTAGACTTTTTTATGGGGATACTTAAAAGACAAAGTCTACGCTATAAAACCTACAACAGTCGCTGAATTGAGAGCAGCCATTGAACGAGAATGCACACAAATACCAAACGAAATGTTTCGTGATGTTTGCGATTCCATAGCTTCGCGTTATCAGCAGTGCCTGGACCAGAACGGACGTCAGTTTGAAAACATGCGTTGACAAAACAATTAAATAATGTCTGTAGATTCTATTACATTTTGAAAATGAAATGTATTTTAATAAACACTGCCTTTATAATTATTTAAAGTGTGTATACATTTTTTTGGGACGCCCTGTATATATATATATATATATATATATATATATATACGGTACACTATACATATATATATATATATCAGGAGTGTAGTAATAAATTGGATAGAAGAGTGGTTGCGAGGTAGGAAACAGGGTGGTGGTTCATGGAGCGGAATCGTGTTGGGTTAATATAGCGAGCGGCGCTCCTCAGGGTTCTGTATTGGGCCCCTTGCTTTTTCTTATATATATTAACGATTTAGATGTCGGCCTAATCAGTACAGTTTCAAAGTTTGCGGATGACACGAAGCTGGGTGGTAGGGCGATTAATGACGAAGATAGAGGTAAAATCCAGGAAGATCTGAATAAAATCATTGATTGGTCAGTCACATGGCAAATGAGATTTAACGTCGATAAGCGCAAAATTTTACATATAGGTTCGCGTAACGGTAATTTTGCGTATAGTATGTCAGGGAAGGAGTTAGCAAGCGTAGAGCAGGAAAAAGATTTAGGAGTTATAGTGACTGGTGATTTAAAAGTGGCGAAACAAAGTACAGCAGCGGTCAATAAAGCGAACAAAGTGTTAGGTTTTATAGCTCGGAATTTTGAGTACAAATCGCGCGATATTATTGTTCCTCTTTATAAATCATTAGTTAGACCTCATTTGGGGTACGCGATCCAATTTTGGAATCCGCATATGCGAAAAGATATAGATAAAATCGAAAGAGTTCAAAGACGAGCAACTAAGATGATTCCGTCGCTTAGGTCGAAGTCGTACGAGGATCGGCTTAAGGAGTTAAAATTGACTACACTTGAGACTAAGAGGCTAAGGGGTGATCTAATCCAGGTTTTCAAAATTATGAATGGGTTCGATAATGTAGATAGAAATAGCTTTTTCGAAATATCTCAGACTAGAAATAACGGTGTAAGTTGACAAGTAGAAGGTTCGAGATAGCAGTTGCCAAAAACTTTTTTACGCATAGCTGGAATAGTTTGCCGGTAGAAGTAATTTGTAGCACGTCTATAAACATGTTCAAAAATCGATTAGACGCATATGTTGACAGATTGGGTATAGTTTAAGGTAGTAAAATTAAGGTTTTGTGGTTCGGAACCCACGTAAAATGTAGGTCCCCTCCGCCACCACGGAGGACATGCACAATACACAATTACGAACACAGTTAGGTAGACCAGCCATGAGTGGACCCAAGGGTCTTTGTTGGTCTGAAACATTATAACATTATATACTATATATATATATATATATATATATATATATATATATATATATATATATATATATATATATATATATATATATATATAGGGTGCCCATAAATGATTACCCTGATTAAAGCATGCTATAACTTTTAAATAAACACTCGTATTTAAACAGTTTTAATCATAAGTAGATAAACATACAAAGTTTTGATACATAGTTAATGAACTTAATAAGCTTCCACATGTGCACCCCTAGTGGTACGTAATATGTCTAAATGGTATTCACACTTACGCCACACATTTTCCATCATTTGTAGGTTAACTGTTGCAATTGCATCCGTAATGCGTTCTCGCAATGTCCTGATATCTGGAACAACTGTTGCATAAACCAAATCTTTAACATGACCCCAGAGAAAGAAATCCAGCGGGGTAATGTCTGGTGATCTTGGGGGCCATGGGATTGGCCTGTCCCTGCCAATCCATCGATTTGGAAATGTTGCGTCGAGAGTTTCACGAACAACATGCGCCCAATGAGGGGGTGCCCCATCTTGTTGGAAGATGACAGTTGGCTGCCTGTCCTGCAGTTGGGGGATGGCGTAATTGGTGAGCATATCCAGGTACACAGTTGCGGAAACAGTGTTCTCAGCGAAGAAGAAAGGACGAATTTATCTGATCATGCATTAGTCCACACCAGACATTGATCTTCGGACTGCCCCGAATATGCTCCCTTACGGCACGTGGGTTTTCCGATCCCCAAATACGCACATTGTGTCTGTTGACTCTACCACTAAGATGAAATGTAGCCTCGTCTGAAAAGCAGACACGTAACAAGAAGTCATTATCCTCGTCAATGCTGTTCAAAATGTCAATAGCGAATTGTTCACGTTTTGGATGGTCATCAGGCTTCAGTTCTTGAACAATTTGTACCTTGTAGGCGCGTAACTTCAAACGTTTGTGTAACACCTTGTGCACCGTAGACTTCGGTATCTTTAGTTGGCATGAAGCTTGTCTCACCGATTTCCTTGGTGACCGTGTGAAAGCAGTTTGAATGTTTTCCACCGTCTCATCGGAAACTGATGGTCTACCACTACTCTTTCCCTTTCCCACGTTTCCAGTTTCCAAGAATTTTTTCATCCACGACTTAATTAACTTCACATCAGGTGGATTCTTTCCATACTTTGTTCTGAACCTTCGCTGAACACTGACAGATTTTGTTTCTGCAAGCCACACAGCACATTGTGCCTTCTCTGTCACAGACGCCATCTTAACTGAACAGCTACTACAGCGCTCCTAGCAGCGAATGCGGTAGACGAAACACACCAGCACAGAAACTCTATGCGTGTACGAGATCACCTGTAAAAAGAAAACGGATGTAAGATTCGTCATTAAAACATGAGAGCATACTGTTTTCAGGGTAAACATTTATGGACACCCTGTCTATATATATATATATATATATATTATATATAATATATATATATATATAATATATATATACTCTCTCTCTCTCTCTCTCCTCTCTCTCTCTCTCTCTATACAAGCGTCGTTCTTTACGTTATTATACTGCTGTTTGCGTGTTCTTTGCAGTTGAAATATATATATATATATATATATATATATATATATATATATATATATTATATATACATATATATATATATATATACATATACATATATATATATATACACACACCTATATATATATATATATATATAATATATATATATATATAATGTATACTTATAATATATATATATTGTGGTTTACTTCTAGAGTAGGATACATTATAAAGAGTAGAGATGGGCTTATAGGCTACATAAGTGCGATAAAGACAATTTGTGGTTACGAAACAACTACATATCTCTAAGGCGTGAAGCGAAAAGTGTAATAAAAAAAATCCAAGTGCGAATTTGAAATCTCCATAGCTCGTGACGGTAAAGAAAACCCCAAGCGATTCTTTCAATACGTCAACAATAGAAATCCAGTAAAAAGTGTCTTGAGGCCGTTGAAAAATGTTAACAGAGATCTAGTTTCTGAAAACAAGGAAATGGCTACCTTGCTAAACGAATTTTTTACGTCAGTTTTTACTATTGAAGATGTAACGAATATCTCTACGGTCATAGACATAATACCTTTTGATAATGGTAATGTTTTGGATAATATTGTGGTTAGTGAAGGGGAGGTAATGCGTTATATTTATAAAATGAAAATGCGTAAATCACTGGGGCCGGATTCCATATATCCCATACAACTAAAAGAATTAAAAGATAGCATTGTTTTGCGCTAACAAAGATTTTGAATGCGTCTATTTCTGAGGGGTGCGTACCAGATAATTTCAAGTTAGGAAACGTAACACCTATCTTTAAGAAAGGCGATAAAGGTGCGGCGTGAAATTATAGGACAATCAGTTTAACGTCTGTTGTAGGTAAGCTACTGGAATCAATAATTAGGGATCGTATAGTCGAACACTTAGAATTGCATACCTTGTTAGAAATACGCAGCACGGTTTTACGTGAAACAAATCTTGCTTAACTAATCTTTTAGAATTTTTTCAAAGTGTGGTTGACGTTTACGATAGTCATCGTTCGGTTGATGTAGTGTACTTAGATTTTCAAAAAGCGTTTGACACCGTACCGCACAAAAGACTCATTGAAAAAACTAAGGCTCATGGAATCAGGGGTGTGGTAATAAATTGGATAGAAGAGTGGTTGCGAGGTAGGAAACAGAGGGTGGTCGTTGATGGAGCGGAGTCGTGTTGGGCTAATGTATTGAGTGGCGTTCTTCAGGGTTCTGTATTGGGCCCCTTGCTTTTTCTTATATATATTAACGATTTAGATGTCGGCCTAATCAGTACAGTTTCAAAGTTTGCGGATGACACGAAGCTGGGTGGTAGGGCGATTAATGACGAAGATAGAGGTAAAATCCAGGAAGATCTGAATAAAATCGTAGATTGGTCAGTCACATGGCAAATGAGATTTAACGTCGATAAGTGCAAAATTTTACATGTAGGTTCGCGTAACGGTAATTTTGCGTATAGTATGTCAGGGAAGGAGTTAACAAGCGAAGAGCAGGAAAAAGATTTAGGAGTTATAGTGACTGGTGATTCAAAAGTAGCGAAACAAAGTACAACAGCAGTCAATAAAGCGAACAAAGTGTTAGGTTTTATAGCTCGAAATTTTGAGTACAAATCGCGCGATATTATAGTTCCTCTTTATAAATCATTAGTTAGACCCCATTTTGGAGTACGCGATCCAATTTTGGAATCCGCATATGCGAAAAGATATAGACAAACTCGAAAGAGTTCAAAGACGAGCAACTAAGATGATTCCGTCGCTTAGGTGAAAGTCGTACGAGGATATGCTTAAGGAGTTAAAATTGACCACACTCGAGACTAGGAGGCTAAGGGGTGATCTAATCCAGGTTTTCAAAATTATGAATGGGTTCGATAACGTAGATAGAGATAGCTTTTTCGAAATATCTCAATATAATAGGACTAGAAATAACGGGTGTAAGTTGACAAGTAGAAGGTTCGAGACAGCAGTTGCCAAAAACTGTTTTACGCATAGAATAGTAAATAGTTGGAATAGTTTGCCGGTAGAAGTAATTAGTAGCACGTCTATAAACATGTTTAAAAATCGAACAGACGCATATGTTGATAGATTAGGTATAGTTTAAAGTAGTAAAATTAAGGCTTTATGGTTCGGAACCCACGTAAGGACCACGGAGGACACGCACAATACACAATTAGGAACACAGTTAGGTAGACCAGCCATGAGTGGATCCCAGGGTCTTTGTTGGTGTGAAACATTATAACATTATATACTATATATATATATATATATATATATATATATATATATAATATATATATTATATATATACTGTATATATAAATATATATATATATATATACACACACACACTGTATATATATATATAATATATATATATATATATATATATATATATATATATATATATGTGTGTGTGTGTGTGTGTGTGTGTGTGTGTATATATATATATATATATATATATTATATAATATATATATATATAATACACAGAGACCGTACATGGAACAAGGAACTCTTCTAGGAAGATTAAATCCACTATAGTCCGAGTAAGTAATGGTAAATGACAAATACTATAGTTTTTCTTTTTCATGAAAAAGAAAAAACTATAGTATTTGTCATTTACCATTACTTACTCGGACTATAGTGGATTTAATCAGAGCCTGGCAGTAACGCGTTATAAGTAACGGCCGTTACGTAACGCGGTACTTTTTTAGTAACGGTAGCGGTAACGGTGTTACTTTTCAAATCAAGTAACTCTTTCAGTAACGACGTTACTTTTTTAGGGAAATACATTCGTTAGTCGTTACTCGTTACTTTTTTATCGTAGTACCTCGCAATTAGTTTCTTTCGATCCTCACTAGTAGTATGAGCGCAAAATGGGAGAGTGCAAATGCAATTGCAAATGTTACATAATGCTGCAAGAGTGCCACCCCCTTGGTGACAAACCCCCCTTGTTGCAAGGCATCCCATAGTACCAACCCTCCATCCCCACCCCCTTGTTGCAAGGCACCAACATTTATATACGTAATTCTCATATCTTAACCTCTTATTAATATACAAACGATAGAAATAATCGAATGAAGGATAAGTAAAACACATCTGTACACTTTTGTTTGTTAATCATTTTTCTTAATAAGCTGACAAACAATTATAAATTTAATAATATCATAGTTTATATAACACACTTAACATAAATCAGAAATAAGCATACAGTACATACAATCAATATTCAGTAACATGTCAATATAACACCTGTTATCAGTAAATAGGACAAATGATCATAAATTAATTACATTAATTACATATACAATTTTGAAAATTTCTTCTCAACGCGGATGTTGTCTTTCAATAATTAATCTTCACCTCATGCAGGACGGAGCACCTCCTCATTTTTCTAACGATGTGCGGGCATGGCTGCATGACAGATTTCCAGGACGATGGATTGGAAGATGTGGTGCGCATGAATGGCCTGCTCGCAGCCCAGACCTGACACCTTGTGACTTCTTTCTGTAGGGTTGGGCTAATGAAGAAGTTTATCGCCACAAACCTAAAGATCTTGAACTGGGGGAAAAATTAACCATGTTCTCAACAATGTTCCTGAACGCATGTTACGAGCAGCAGTGGACAACATACCCAATTGTCTAAAGAAATATTGTGATAATGCAGGAGCATATGTGGAAGTGTAAAGTGCATGTGAATATGGGGTTGCCCATGGCCATCCCAAAAACTTGTTGATAATACTCGTTGTTGAAAGTGAATTTACAGTCTGATGCAAAGCTTAATAAGTTCCAAAACAATGTGTGAAGGTAGTGGCAGGTCATACTTATGTAATTCTTGGGAGAGAAAGTCAAGCATATCGTCAATCGGCACTTTTGTAAACAATGAACAAACGTCAAAACTGATCAATCTAGCGTTAGTTTCAGTACGTGCATTATTCAATTTTTCAGTAAGATCCATGGAATTTTTTACATGTGAATCAGAGATAGTTCCGAGAATGGGGGACAAGACTTTGACAAGCCATTTGGAGAGTTTATATGGGTTTGTGGGTTTTAATAAGACCGTAAAGGTAGGGTAGAGAAGGTGAAGTGGACATAAAAAGCGGAATTAAGTCCTTATGATCTTTGAGAATGCGTTTCAAGCCACTATTAAATGATTTGATGACGTCATCCTGCTCGTTCTTCCTAAGTTTGCTGTATGTGGCGGGGTCCTGGAGAAGCTCGTTCATCTTTCTGATGTAGTCCACTTTGTCCATGATAACTATGGTGTTAGCCTTGTCTGCTTTAGTAATATGGAGCTCCCCATCTTTTTTTAATTGTGAGAGGCTATTGCGAAAACGTTTAGGAAAGTTATCTTCGTAACTACTATTCGCCGCACTATAAACAAGGCCTTTAACTATGTTAAACAAATACTGAGGGAGATTACACTGTTTTTCAAAACAAGCGAGACTGTAACAAATTCGTAAAGCCGAAGGGTTTTTAACAATAAAAAGGACATACCATATCCAAGGGCATTTTTTGCATCCTCACTAATGTTTTTCGAAGAAAGGTTCAAAACACACTTTGAGCTTGCTTTTTTACTCCATTGACTATTTCGAATGAGACTTAATTTTTCGATCCAAAATGTTACGAAGTGAAGTTCTCCGACGCAACTCGTTGTAAATTTCATCAAACAAAGGTTGGATCCACGGTTGGGGAATAATGGTTACAAAATTACGTTTGGCAATGTTTAAATTTTTTCTGTAACCTATATATTGGCTGTAACTCTTTATGTACTTCAGTGTTCCTGAGAATGTCATTAGACGAAAGCGCTTGAGCACCATTCTGTGTTTCCTTTCCTTCGTGGTTTTATTCATCATAAATATTTTTCACGTGTTACTTTCGTGAAATAATTTTCATATAATGAACACCACGCGTTCCTTCGGCTTGCTGTTCCCTCTCTTGTCTCCCTTTGTGTCCGTGTTTTCTTCTACATTAATGAAGGGGCATGCAATTCGTATCCGACGAAAGTTTCTTACTAATTGTCTAGAGGAGCAAGTTCTTCCCAAATCCCTCCTTCCGATTCGCCTCAGACAAATTGGCGACCATCCGTTCAACAACTTCAGCAAATTAATTTTAAAGAAACATATTGAAGTCACCAGACAAAATGAGTGGTCCGCCTTCAAAAATTTGTATGCTTCTCCCACAATCCTTTATTTTTTATTTTTTATTTTATTTCTCCGTTTATTATATATATATATATTTTTTTTCTGTAACATATATAGGCTGTAACTCTTTATGTAGTTCAGTGTTCCTGAGGATGTCATTAGACGAAAGCGCTTGAGCACCATTCTGTGTTTCCTTTCCTTCGTGGATAATATATATATATATATATATATATATATATATATATATATATATATTATAATCGTTTACATTTAAAGATAAAAATCTCTCTCTCGGGCGAATACAGAATCGAGAAACAGAACGCCTCTCCACGAATGGGATATCTGACACACTCTGGATTAAACTCCCCGTTGACTTAGAAGGTCTAACCAACCATTTGGTATAATTAAATGATAATAACGTTTTATATATACAACCAAAAGGAATTAAGTAAAACACCGCTATATCACTCTTTATTTAGACAAATTAGTGAAATTTAATTTCACAAAATGTATTGAAAATAAATATACATTCCTATAAAAAACATCACACGGTTTTGCCCTGAAAAAAATAAACAGCGACAATCCGATAATCACCCCGAATTTGAGCCAGTATAATTAGTGTCTTCCACAAATATATTTTAGTTTCAGCCGCACAGTCCATCACAAGCCTTTGCCTCTCCCTTATGGGTAGGCTGACCATACGTACCGTTTTGAACGGGACAGTACCGTTTTTTTATGGGTTCTGTATGGGTTCTGTCACTGAAGAATAATTGTAAGCTCAATATGTTTATGTACTTACTTTTTCATGAATACAGAATATTACATAACCCCCGTCCCTTTTTTGCCATCCCAATGTCCCGTTTTTGTCTCAAGGAAATATGGTCAGCCTACTTATGGGTAATTAAATATCTTCCACTTTTATGACACGCATTTTAAATTATAATCCCCAGGCCATCACATGCCAGCAGCACACCTATAAAAAATATAAAATTTTGGCGCTATATATATATATATATATATATATATATATATATATATATATATATATATATATACATTTTTATTAACTTCTTATGAAAACAGTGCGAAAAGGCTCGAAATCCGCCTCTAATCTTGCCTCACATTATCGAAACCCGGTGCAGATAAATTCGAAGCAAAGCGGATTGGGAAAAAAACTGACCGCGGTAGAAGGACTTAAACATTTATGGAAAATAACATATATTTTATATTAATCCTCATTCTGAAAATTGGAATGTAAAGCCCACGTCATGCGTGAATTAACAAGTAGATATAATATTATATATATATATATATATATATATATATACGCATGTTAAAGCTTTATTCATTAAAAATGAAATTTGTTTATAAGCAGTGAAGCTATCAGTTTGGCGGGAAAGTGACAGATAACGTCAAATTTAAAATGTGAATAATAAACTTAGGCCTTTTCCGCGATTGAGATGTATTTCTATAATCAGCGGTTAATGGGGTGGGTTCCCTCCCCCCACAATTTTTAAAAATTAATTTACGTGAACGCGGAAGTCGGATATATATATATATATAATATATATATATATATATATATATAGTAGACGCCGGATTTAGTGCCCCCGGATATTGTGTCTCGCCGCTTATAGTGTTTCAAAACTAGGGAAGTTACTTTTACATGGTAATTGCTATGGATAGAGTGTCTCTCATTACGCTTATAGTGTCTCTTTTCAGCTAGTATAGTTTACTTGGCAGCTCTAGTTTACACTTGTATTTGTGATGCCGTGCTGTTTACAGGCTTATTAGATGGCCATGGAAGAAAAATGTTTTGTTTTAATGTAAAATGAACATAGTTTTGATGTTTCAGTTGAATTGTAAAAACAATTTTAATGAGAAACTGCATAATAAAGGTGTTTATATTGTAAATATATTGATATACAGTACATAGTCACTATTTTTAACCTTGCAACCCTCGAGAGACCAAACTGTGGATATTGTGTCTCATCGGATATAGTGTCCTTTTGGCTTGGCACCGAGTGGGACACTATAAACGGCGTCTACTGTATATATTTTAACAGGTACAGCTATAAAACGTTTTCTCCATCTCCCCCTCCCTCCTTCCTTCTCTCTCGAATACAAGATCGAGAATCGAGTCGTACCGCGTCTCTCCACGAATGGGGGAATCTGAAACGTCCCAGATTTCACGGGGCAACCAACCACATCCTGTGGACGGATCCCAGGACCTCTGTTTGGATGCTATACAGACCTACGCCTCAAGCCCCGCCCAAAATTTCACCGTCAGCCAATAGGATGCTAGCGACTGTGCTTTGTGGGTTGGTCACAGGCTCCCTTATAAAGGGAGAATTTCGACGCAGAGCCTCAGTTTCGTTCATTTTCCGCTAGTGATTTACACAACATGAGTCAATTATATTTGTACAACTCCCCCGATCTGATTGGGGATAAAGACTTTTACGCTCACGCAGCGCTCCACCTTTTCAATGCTATAGATCGGGGTGAACTTTTATCAACACAGTGTTGCGGAAAATTGTGGTGAAATGCAAGAACCGTTCAATGAAGACACTGATGAAATGTGAGTAGCTTATAAGTACCTAACCTAACTTATTCAGTAATTTCCTACAACGTAAATATTAACTCCAAAACTTTTACCCTAAGTACCAAACCTAACTTTATTCACTGTTTTCCTACAACGTAAAAATTAACCCCTTTTTAATTATTGTCTGTTCCCTCATATATATATATATATACACACACACACACACACACAGTGTATATATATATATATATATATAAATCTGCATTCAATTTCGTAGCATTATTCTTTATTTTAATTACCATAGACGGGGAAGGTTATAATATGACATTCAATTTGAATCATATATATATATATATATATATTAATATATATATATATATATATATATATGGTAACCCCTAAGTGTCATAATATGTTTTGAAAAATAGTAATAGTTTGCACTTTTTCTCGTTTATAATTATTAATCTAGTTTCATTCGGTGTTAACTTATAAAAGCCTGCAATAAAAGCGTTTTGAAAAATATTTTTAATTATTGTTTCCTCATATACATATATATGAGGAGAAACGACGTAAGTATAGAGGAGTGTTCTGCACACGTGGAAGAGAAATAACGAACAAATGAAAAATGAGGTGACCGCCCGGGAATCGAACCCAGGATCTTCCGATTGCCGGTCAGATATGCTACCACTACACCACGGGCCTCGATCAGTCAGAAGTCGTAATTCTCCTACATAGGGCAGAAACCAATGCCTTGAGAGGGCACCCTCGCAAATCGTGAATATGTACATTTAACTGCAATGACCACGCAGTATATTAATGTATAGAAACGACGTAAGTATAGAGGAGTGTTCTGCACACGAGGAAGAGAAATAACGAACAAATGAAAAATGAGGTGACCGCCCGGGAATCGAACCCAGGATCTTCCGATTGCCGGTCAGATATGCTACCACTACACCACGGGCCTCGATCAGTCAGAAGTCGTAATTCTCCTACATAGGGCAGAAACCAATGCCTTGAGAGGGCACCCTCGCAAATCGTGAATATGTACATTTACCTGCAATGACCACGCAGTATATTAATGTATAGAAACGACGTAAGTATAGAGGAATGTTCTGCACACATTAATATACATTAATATACTGCGTGGTCATTGCAGTTAAATGTACATATTCACGATTTGCGAGGGTGCCCTCTCAAGGCATTGGTTTCTGCCCTATGTAGGAGAATTACGACTTCTGACTGATCGAGGCCCGTGGTGTAGTGGTAGCATATCTGACCGGCAATAGGAAGATCCTGGGTTCGATTCCTGGGCGGTCACCTCAATTTTCATTTGTTCGTTATTTTTCTTCCTCGTGTGCAGAACACTCCTCTATACTTACGTCGTTTCTATACATTAATATACTGCGTGGTCATTGCAGTTAAATGTGTATATATATATATATATATATATATATATATATATATATATATGTGTGTGTGTGTGTGTGTATATTAGGGTTATGACATTTTTATAACCTCATGTTCCTGTATCATAAATCGATGAACTTTTGCCCCCTGACAATGAAAATAACAGTTTTTTCGATATATTTTGAAAAAACTTCACCCCAAAATAAAAAATAAAAAATTAATAAAATAAATAGAAATTTGCATGTTTATTTCACAATTATTATACATAAACATATTATATTATACAACATTATACCTATACAATACATATTAATTATACAAATACAGTATTATACATTTACTCTATTATTGTTTTAATTGTTTTACTTATTGCTTAAAATAAACCTGTAACTAATATACTATATTTGCTTTCGGGGTGACATTTTTTTTAATTCTGAAGAATTAGGCCCTTTTTTATTGTTTTCAAGCAAAAGTTCATCGATTGATGATACAGGAAACAATATTTATGACAAAAAATTAAAAAGTCATAACCCTAGTGTATATGGTGTTTTTATTTGTACGTTTCTTGTGGAATTTTTATAAGAATGATTTATCTGCATTCAAATTCGTAGCATTATTCTTTATTTTAATTACCATAGACGGGGAGGTTATAATACCGGTGCTTGACATTCAATTTGAATCTTAAACAATAAGTTAGGCTCGGTTAGGTTAAGCTACGTTGTATTAGGTTATATTATGTCCCTGTTTTATATATATATATATATATATTATATATATATATATATATATATATATTGGAGTTTTAACAATAATTTTCTCGTTAAACCAACGCTGATGTTGGACACAAAACGAATAATCTGCTCTCATTTTCGTGACATTTATTTTATTTATCGTTACAGGGCCGCATCCGATCTAGATCGTATTATAACTACTTTTGATGAAAGGGTGGTAAATGAAAGGGGTACTTCTCCGCCCAATCAATCCAGTGATCTGAATACAGATGTCGAGGTATTGGCACACATCCGGACCAGCGAGTGCCAGTTCATCGGGGAGATAATGTAAGTATAGTTTTGATGTTAAGAATAAAACGTAATATATTTTCATTTATTAAATAGCAGAAAACATGTACAAAACAGTAACAGCATCCTTTACATAAGTCTTAATGGCTAAAGTTACAAATGTATATAGAACTTTACACAATATAGATATATGTCTTTACACATTACAAGGGGTACTAACGTATGGGAACCTTTTTTTTATCTGTTTCCCATGTGCATGGGAAATAAAATGCAATACATTCCACATGTTTCAGTATAATATCCCTGAAAACGATATGGGGACCAAATAATCTCAGGCACACCTAGTTGGGCTATAAACTTCACAATTGCCGAATCATTCCATGGCGGAAATCCGAGTGAATCAAAATAGTACATTCTTTCCCTATTTTTAAAATAGATTGCAAACCAATGAATCCCCTCACCTCCCACAATGTCAGTGTTAACGATAATCCCGTACCAATTTCTCGTACTTGGCAGATTTAATATTTCATCCTTCGCTAACACTACGATAAATTTTGAGCGCGCGAAACGGTCACTTTTCATCACTCTGGAGTATACGCGCATCCATTCTAAAAGTCTGTGACTACGTTCCTGAAACGATCAACTTCTATTAGTGCCTGTGCCTCGAGGTAAACTAGTACACTTATAGGGGCGTCTATAGGCTTGGCAAATTCTAACCTAACTGAGATATTCCCACTCTGCTGTGGGCTTAAATGCGTATCTGTGCTAGCCGACAAGTCCGGCGTAATATCAAATGAATAAATGTTAAATTCTTCGACAAATTCTTTCTGCGTTACACCAAAACCAAGCTCGTCACAGGCGCCTGTATTATGAGTCAGACTACTATATGCTTTCACGCAGAGCGGGAACACAGCATCTGATGAGTAGTCCGTATTCAATGTCCCTCCCAGAGAAACCCCATTTACGTGTAGAGTAATATTTTTAAGGCCGAAATTCTCGAATTTAAAGGCACTCTTTTTATATTTTCCACTCGTCGAGGCGTGGTCCTGCATGCCAATTAATATCCTTTTAGGTAGGACGCCTAGGGTGACGTTTTCTAGCTACTTCGACCCCAGTCCTGCGGGGACCGTGTACAGTTTGATCTGTACTCTGTTAATTCGGTATTTTACTGTGACGTGTATTAAGTTTTTCTCAATTTCTATTTGTTTCGGGGAGCTTAATTTCACACGGCGTATACGCAAATACGTTTCCATGATGTGTATCACAACGGGTTTCGCGCCTTCTTCTTGATCAGACCCCAGATTTATGCAGATCTCAGGAATCGTGCAGGTAAGCTTCAACTTCATATCCACCCCGTTCATCAGCAACTTCTCCTGGAATGTGAAGTCTGTATGCAGGCGTCCAAAACATTCGTGTATTTTCTTTTTAGAAGTTTTAAATTTATCCTTTATTCCATTTTCATTTTTAGTGTGGTAATACCCCTCGGCTGTTAAAAAGGTTTCCGTCGCTTCTTCTGAAAAGTTGAGGACATTTTCCAGATAGGCTCGTAGGTGGTAGTATCCCGTACCTGCCGAGATGTTAACCTGGTTTAAATACACTTCACACTGGCTGAATATGGAGTATAAAAAGTTGGTTTTAGGGTAGGCAAAGTAACTATCATCGCAGTATGTCCCATCAGAATGGGCTATACGCAGTTTAGCTCGGATCAAAAAAGTAAGGGCCTGAGCTGGGTATCACGAATTCTATAGGGGCACTGGGTGAACTAATTGTGTTTAATGGGTTAATTGTAATAAAGTCACTATGCTCAATAGAGACCTGAGTGGGGGGCATATCAAAGAGGGACAGTTCCGATTTACAGCATTGTGAACTACACGGATGGATGAAACGTGCCATGACGAGTCAGAAATAGTACCACCTCCCACGACAAGTATTAGTCAACCTATGATTCGTGAGAGTAGTGTCCTCAGCTTATATCAGTTAAAAAAATGATCAGCCATAGGTTTCATGCGCTTAGAGCACTTCTTTTTCGGTTTCCTTTTACGTTTAATGCCACGTGATGGTAACCCCTTCTTCCTGGCAGATCTCTTCTTTCCGCCACGCGCTGGTAACCCCTTCTTCCTGGCAGATCTCTTCTTTCCGCCGCCACGCATTTTTCTCTTTGCATCTTTGATGATTTCATCCCTTGTACGTTTTAAATGTTTTTTAGAGCTTCTTTAGGCTTAGTGCCCCCATTATGTCTTCTGCCGCGTTAAAACCTGTTTGTAACGCCTTCCCCCTAGGTACCTGGCCCCCTCTTCAACAGGGACAGCGGTGCGTAGTATGGATGAAAAAATGGAACCAAGACCACTCCCACGCTGGTACCTCACTCCTCGGTATACTGCGAACGGTCTTCGAGTCATTATAAACGACGAAAGTGTAGTTTCACTGTTAAGCTCCCATCACCGAATGGGAAATTTTTTCCCTCAATCGTCCTTATATATATCGAGATGTTGGTTAATAGATTAGTCGCAACATTCACATAATGGGGCTTGTCATATGTAATGCTCACTTTTCCCTCTATGGTTGGGGATGTGTGCAATGCGCAGCAGACGTGCCTGGGTGTCCCCAACAAATTGGTGCTCTACAATATTGCTGTAAATATAGCACATGCCTGGGGGCGGAGAGCTTTCACCCAACTTCTCCATCTTCAATTGATACATTAAGCTGGACAAGTCATGCTGTGCCTCGTGAAAGGTATCTCTTTGGAAGGCTGCGCTATATCGGTCCTCAGCCACAATTGTGAACAGCTCTTTATCTTTAATATTTCTACTAAGCGTTGACTTTAGCTTCAATGTGCATGCAGGCGTGTCTATGTTTACGACTTCAAAAAGTAAATCGTTTGTCAAGTACGACTTTTCAAGACTCTTGTTTAAACCCGTCACAATGTCCATGGCTGTATCATAATGCCCGATTCCTAGCGATACATTTGTGCTATAGTACCGTTCCTCACCGCACAGGGTTGAACGAATAGTATTGTCTAAGGTTATGCCTATTTTTTCGCACTCATCGGTTCTTCTATGGATCAGAAATATGATTTGTTCATTTTCAAGAGTTAAAAATTTGGTGGCTAACTGAAGTTCACATAACCCCACCTCATACGAATCACGCTCCAATTCAATGGGTCCATGGAGTTCTGTCACAAAGTTGGCGAGGGTGTTGTTAGGGTGTACAGACAGGGACGAGGAGGACGGGAGTGTGACGTAGAAATGGTCAGGCGCCATGTTGCATACTATTTAAGCTTCATTATTGCATCAGCTTTTATATAGGTGTTGAAGCTTTCTGGGTAACCCAGCCATTTCACCAGGTACATTTTTCTCTTTCCTGAGCCTTTGCTTCCTATAATTTTCTCAATTTTAAACACGTTTTTTCCTAAATTAAATGCCACTTTCTGCAACTCCTCGCGGTAAAAGCCTCCTGCGATTTCTTCCCCATTCAAATCTTCAATGTAATACATCATTACCTCACCTTTAGGTCTCATAGCCCTAACTTTAAAAATCTCGCGCGTCCATCCTTGCTCAAATCCCTTCGCGAATTTATTCCCGAACGTGATAGCCTTACATAATCATTGATTTTGAAACGCGCAGAGTGTGGTGGTGCATCTCTTCTCACCTCTGGACGCGTACCTCTTTCTAAAACTTCGTTAGGCGTTGTGCCGATCGTACGATGGTGTGAGCGGTTGTAGGATGAGGCCAATGAGCCGAGAACGTTTATATATCTGTGTTTTTATGTGTAAAATATCGGTGCATGCGCTCCTTTATGGTACGTTGAACTCTTTCAGCTAAAGAAGCCTTATGTATAGAATTGGTAGTGTAATAGCTGATATTAAACTCTGCCAGCATGTTCTGAAAAGCGCGTCCTATAAATTCTTTCCCCATATCCGTACAAAAATAGCCAGGAATCCTGTTTTCTTTCAACATCAACGTTTTGGTCGCTTTAGCAACTGTTTCAGGCGATTTATTTTTCAGGGGTATTAACCACAGGTATCTAGAGAATACGTCTATTATGAATAGGATGTAGCGGTAACCGTCGTTATACACTGAATATCTTTGCATGTCTGTTAAATCAGCCTGCCAAATAGAGTCAATCGAGGCAGCTGTTGTCTTGGCCGTTTTAAACCTTTTTCTCACCGGTTTATGAAGTGTATAAGCATCCTGCCCCGCAAAAATCTCTCAACATCTTTTTTCCTTACTCCGTAAACACCTCTGTACAATCTATTAACGCCACCATAGGAGGCGGGGTTAGAAATGTCATAATAGCGTTTACTTAATATGTTAGCCATTTGCGTATTTTAGAAGCACGTGGGTAGGGTTGACCGTTTGTTCTCTTCTTTCTCCTCTTCAGAGACACTGCTACTGCTGGGGGCGATGGCGTACTCAGTTGTGACACATGCGTGACCTGGTCCAAGTCTTTTAACCTATTCAGATTACCTATCAATGTTTTGGGGACATTTATTTGTTGTAGTCTTGCTTTAATATGCTTCCATCCTGTTGGTGAGGGTCTGTCCCACTTTCTCACCAGATCATGAACAATATCAACGATATTGGAACCTTGTACCCTTGTTCCTTCAACAATGACCTCGCCTGTATCGGTCCTCACTCAATAGATTATAAAGACTTAGCCTTTATTCCTCAATGTATGTGGGAGGCGGTTTTTTAGCACATGTTCGATGTGTTGTGTTCCGTTGTTCTTTGCTTGGTCAGGTCCTGTGTCACTATGCTCAGCACTACTCGCACTGTGTCTAACAACCACGGGGAGCTCTGTCAGCTGCTTATAAACTTCGTACTCATGAAGAAATTTCTGCAAAGCCTCTTGGTACAAGATCCTTTATGATCCTCCTCTCTGTGTAATAATACGCTTTTTCTGACCCACAGTTTGACTTTTATGAGCGAGCGCTCGTATTATGTTCTTGTAACGACGTAAGCGAGTCTTCTGAGGGGGTTTCATCGGTACATTACATTTTATAACATTAAGACAGATTTCACAGGTGCATTTTAAAAAGTCAGAGTCGATATTTTTAACAAACATCTGTTGCAACGTTCGTGGCAATCGTTGATAGATTTTTATTAATTCGCAATATTTCGTTAGCCTATTTGTCATTCTGGAATATACATCGTTTCAGGCTCGCTTGGGAATATATTCGTTCTTAGAAGCACCCTAAACGTGTTTCGCGGGTGAAGCACAAAACAAATATCCATAACGTTGGTCTGTGGCCTCTTTATAAACCTTCAAAAACTCCTTACGCTGATTCGGGAACATTTGATTGGCTAATACCCCAATTTATGACACATCTCTAAATTGCGCGAATAAGACTAGATATTGCGTATTTAGCGACACATCGGGCATGTATCTATTTTTGAAAAATAGATTCTGGTTGATGAAGAATACGCTTATTCTTAAGAAGGTGGGAGAACACTGTAAATGTCTCGGCAAACGTTTTATCCATCTCCAACATGAGATCATCAATTACAATGACTGTATGTTAATTTCCCTTTAACGAATTAACGTCATAGACCCCCTTGTAGAACAAAATATCCTCTTGGTACTCGTTGAACACTGATTGATACGTCGAATAGCACAATATAACTTTATGCACAAATTCTGAGAACATCTCCCCCTTTTCTTTAATGATTTTAAGCATAAACACCGTTTTACCACATCCTGTAGGTCCAGATATAATACATGTGGAAGGGCTCGTAAATCTGAATTTTTCTACAGATTCCATTTCTAACACGTCACATTCCTAAGTGGACCATTTACAAAATATTACAAATATCTAGTGCTGCTCCTTATATTTTGTTTTCTTCTTTCACAGAACCGTGAATGATGATGTACAGCACCCCATCATCGATATCACGGACGACCCCGTTGACCCTCCAGCTACAGAGTCATCCCCCGCCGACGAGCCCTCACCAGCGACACCTGTAGCACGCCCCAGTTCAAAGCAGAGGCGTGATGAAGAACCCTCCGCGTCAGGTATAAAGCGCGCCAGGATTGACCCGGTTGTTAGATCGCCAGTAATAGAAACCCAACCCTCAACGTCGTACGTCACAGACCCCACAATAGTACCTTCCCCAAATATACCACCTTATTCACCCTCCACAGTAGCTCCCCGTTCTGTTGAGGATGGGATAACATTCGAATTGGTACGCACCGCTACCCCCACCCCTGCCTTGACTAGAAATCGATATATAGTCAGGGTTGATCCTAGATCCATGTATAGCAATGGTGTTGAACACGAACTACGGCGCATAGTTGAGCGTATTGTAGAGTTTGCCCTTCAGAACCGCGACGAACGTCAAGTCAGGACGATGCTGTCCTTTGGATTCGGGTCAGATGAGGGAGATGTACTGTAGATGATTTTTGGGTGGTAATACCTTTCAGACGTTTGGCAACCGAAGATATAGAGTATATATTAGGCCGTATAATGCAGGCCTCTCAAAGTAGTACAGCCTTCAATATGGACAACTTCACGGTAAATATTGACCGTGTATTCCGTGTTGCGCGTCATAGCGCCACACCTTATACTCTTAACTTCAATTCTCAGGCTATTTTTAGACGGCATATAAACCTCGATCGTGGTTGCGGCTTTATAGCAGTGGTCTTAGCACGTATGTTTACTGTACTAAATACACGGACCCAAAAAATTTGGTTGCCTACGGTAGTGGAGCGTGCCCATAAACTAGCTGTCGACTGTGAACTTGAATTTGATTGTGCTATGGGTCCTGAAGAACTGAGAAGGGTAGAACAGGAAATGAATGTTCGATTAGCTGTATTTGGACTGGATGATCGTCGTAGAACTGTGTATGTTTTTAAAAGCTGTGTGAGAGACCGTACAAGGCCCCTACTTATTTTAGGATTGTCAGGGACAACGTATCTCCCCATCCGTAATATAAGGGACCTTTACGCGGGTTATGACAAAAGTCGAAAATATGGACGACATCATGATTTATGTAAGGGGTGTATCGAGTTTGCGGATGATATTGTGAAACATTGTAAAGATTGTCACATAGTATGTGAGCAGTGTAAAAGCACCAAATGTGAAAGCCGTGTAGATAAAGCTGAGAAGAGATTGTAATGTGTGTAGACGCACATTTTTCAATAATAACTTTTGAGCTCCATAAATCCATTGGTACTTGCAGGAAAATGAGGATCTGTGAATGTGGCATGTTTCACATGATAGATAACACCGGTCTGCATGAAATCGATTTCTTTATTTTGAGGTGTGATTCTGAAGCAGTTCGCTGCGCTGAATTTAAAAATGCTACCAGTTTTTTTTCTATCACCCACAGTTTTAAAGTTGTTAGCAAAACAATTTTGGGGCGTTTTGTAATTTTTTACCTTTTTTATCTTTAATTAATTTCGTTTTTTCATATTTTTCAGATAGATAATTCTAACATTACGTCTTTAAATTTTAATAATGGCTTCTAGGGATGTACCCATAGTCCAACATATTTTGTTATTATTTGTGGTCGGTATGTTGTAAACAAAGGACAATGTAACGACCTTCATTAAGAGAGCTTATCATGCTTATTTTGGAATTAAATTAGGAGATCAAGACAAAGTTAGGCTCCACACAAGGTTTGTCTTACGAGTGTTGCGGCACTAAGGAATTGGAGCAAAGGTAAAAAGAAAAGTTTGCCATTTGGGATCCCTATGTATGGCGCGAGCCTAGAAACCATACACGACTGCTACTTCTGTTCTTGCAATGTTAAAGGTTATAATGCAAAGAATAAAGAGAGCCTTCAATACCCAAGTCTTCCATCTGCAATAAGGCCGTACCCCATGGTCCAGAAGTTCCTATTCCCCGCCCACCCGAGAGTCTGGATCAATACAATTCAGATTCTGATTTCAGCTCCAAATCCAGACAATGATGATGTTTATGAACAGCCAACAGCTGACCGAGATCCTAAACCATTACCCAAGCCGAACTAAATGACTTAGTCAGGGATTTGAATCTGCCTAAGGACTCTGCAGAACTTTTGGGGTCTAGATTGCAGGAGAACAATTTATTGACATCCGACACATACTTCGCTTGGTACAGAAATCGTGAGAAAGACTTCGTGCCTTTTTTCGAAGAAGATGGTAAATATATTTTGTTTCTTTCAGTTATTTTTTTATTCTTTCATAAACAAGCAATATGCTTGTCCAAGAGCTAGGAGCTATTTAATTCTGCTTTAATTAGGTTTTACTCTATCACATAAAGATTTCGTGCTACAAGGGGTGTTGTAATGGGTTGGGTACGATTCGATGTGGCCGACTCGATGCGACCCAACTCGATGTGGCTGACTCGATGTCAGGACAACTCGATGTGATATCCCTAAGGGATATTTTCGTTAGTTTTAACGAAAATATCACAACTTAACCTAACCAATCGTCAAGGGCGTACAGTTGACCTAACCGGGCATTCAGTTAACCCACATTAAATATATAAAGAAAATGAAATCGACTTGGCCTGGCATCGACTTGGCTTGACATCGAGTTGTCCTGACATCGAGTCGGCCACATCGAGTTGGGTCGCATCGAGTCGGCCACGTCGAATTGTCCCTGCCCCGTTGTAATACCTCATCTGTCCCCAAATGTTAACCACCCATTGATGGGAGGGGAGAGAGTATTTTGCTGGGAACGGGACTGGTTGTTATATATATTTACCCTACATTATTATGTAAGCGTTACTGTAGTATATAACAACAAAATTTATGGTTTAGCATGTGCAATCCAGTGTTGGTCTCGATAAGATGGTTCACATTTGGGGATAAATGGGGGATTTATGACACACCCTGTAGTAAGAAAACCATACGTGATAGGGAAAAACTAACTATATTTTTGAGATCAGCGCACTCAAATTATATAGAATCACCAACTAGTTTGTCAAAATCGATCGACAAGTTTTCAAATGTGTACTGGTGGAATATATAATTGGGGAAATTTCAAGTATAAATGTGATGAAATTCACTGTTCTACATGCCATGAGAAATATAAGGCGGATGGAGTAAAGCATGTATGTCATATGAAAGATGCTAAGCCTAAAAACAGCCCTTGTATAACTGTGTACTACGATATAGAAACATACACGAACGCTGAAACCAAAGAGGTTATTCCGCACTTACTTGTAAGCCAGACTATCTGTGATGAGTGTACGGAGATCGAGTTTGATAAGTGTCACAAATGTGGTAAACGGACAAACGTATTTAAAACGAGTGCCCGCGATAGCCCTGTAAAACTATTTCTGTCCTATATTGTCAAGTTAGCGGACAAGTTAAAAAAAATGATTGTATATTCTTGCCCATAACGGGGCAAAATTTGACACACAGTTCCTTTATAAGGAGATGCTTGAGCACGAGTCATCTGAGATATTTACAGGTGATCCCTTGAAAAGAGGCAACAAACTAATACAGATGCAAGTAAAAGGTAATGTACAGTTTAAAGACACTTTATTATTCACACCTTGTAAATTAACAAGGCTACCCAAGGTAATGGGCGTATCCGCTCAAGTTTCAAAAGGATATTTCCCTTACACATTCCTCACTAACGAAACTTTAAATTACGTAGGACTACCTCCACCCAAACATTACTTTAACTATGAATGTATGAGCACAGATGAGCGTGAAGATTTTGACCGATACTACAACAGTTTTAATGAATGTAATCCTTATAATATAGCTGATGAATGTGAGCGTTATTGCATGAATGATATGCGCGTGCTTAGAGTATGTTTCCAGGCCTTTAGAAGGATGTACATATGCCATTTCAAATGCGATCCGTTACAAGTCGCAACCACCATCGCATCATTATGTTTTATGTTCAAGAATAACTTCATACCTAAAGACACATTAGCTATTATCCACAGAAACAAACCCCGAAGTTCTGGACACAGACACAAGGCTATTTACTGGCTCATACACCTACAGCAGCAGACAGGTGTACACATAAAGCATGCCCACAACACGGGTGAAATACCCATTAAGGTTAATGGTCGTGTTTTTTGGGTTGATGGTCTAAGTGAAAACTGTGCCACTGGTGAGAAGACTGTGTACTCCTTTAACGGTTGCTGGTGGCACGGGTGCCCCCGTCCTGAGTGTGGGATCGTAGGATATCCACGGTAGATCGCCAGCCGACAGTCTTGCATGGACCCGCACTCGCGATCAACTTATAGGATCCCAGTTCACTCACAAAGTCTTGTGGGAACATGAGTATGATGCACGGATGGAGACAGACGGACAGTACCGTGAAGAAATAAACACGATCAAGCGTTCAATGGTGCTGGATCCTCTCAAATGCGGTGATAACTTGTTTGGAGGGCGTATAAATCCCTTCAAGCTATACTTTCCGCCTACGGAGAGTTCTCAAGAAATTTGAACGGGTACTATTCCGGACTTTCTTTCGTAGACGTACTCCCCCCTCGCGATTTATGGATGCCGATCTTATCCGTCGTTATCGAGCACAAGCTCATGTTTCCCTTGTGCGTGAAGTGCGCAGAAGAGAACAATGGTGATTGTGACCATACAACCCACCAGCGTAAGATTAGAGATGTATATACAAGTCCAGAGCTGGATCTTGCTGTTTGCCATGGGTACAGCATATTGAAGATACATGAGATGTGGAGGTTTCAGAAGCTACCCAACCTTTTCACGCCATATATAAACGCTTTTTTGAAGGATAAGGTTGAAGCGTCAGGATATCCGCGAGAAGTTGATACCGAAGATGAAAAGTCGGCCTATATTCAACGTTACCGTGACCGTGAAGGTATACAGCTTGACCGTTCCCAAATTGTAAAGAACCCTGGCAAGCGCTTTAGTGGAAAGTTGTGTCTAAACAGTATTTGGGGAAATTTTTTACTGAATACCGGCAAAGGGAACGTTCCTTTGGCAGAAAGTTATAGTGAAGTCTGGGATTACGCCAACGCAACTGATAAAGAGGTCATGGAGATTGTGAACATAGGTAATACTTACATAATAAAGTACAACAATACCGAATTCGCCACGGATACCTCACGGGTTACAAACATTCCTGTGGCCAGCTTCACAACAGCCTAAGCGCGCGTCAAACTTTGGGGCCTATTGCATTCTCTTCGGCGGAGGGTTTTGTATGCCGGTACAGATAGCGTGATATTCACAGCGAGGAGGGGTGAATACATGACTGCTATTGAGGAGTTCCTCGGAGGGCTAACTGACGAGATCAAGGATGAGTGTGGAGACATCGCATACGCAGACTCGTTTGTGTCAACGGGGCCAAAAACCTATGGGGTACGGGTGAGGATAGGGGATGATACGAAGTATATCGTGAAGGCTAAGTGTATCACGCTTAACCATGCGAATCGGCGGGTCGTTAACTTTGATTCGTTGGAGTTAGTGTGCTTGGAAGATGATGAGGGTGACCACCCGCCCCAACTGACTGGAGGCACCCACAATTTTTGGGCACAGAAGCTGGAGGGCGTGAAGGAACTTAGGGGTACAAAGGTGTGCCGTAACACCTATAGGAAACGCTACCAGGTGCCTGCTACCTATGATACCGTGCCCTTTGGATACCGTAATCTTTGATCTGTATATTGTTAACTTATTTATTACACGTATTTGTAAATATATATATACACCTTGAATATTTCATTAAATAAATCGTGTTTCAACTAACGTTTCACTTTCTCCTTTGTGTGTGTGTGTGTGTGTGGTGTGTGTGTGTGTACACACAGGAGAAAGTTCTAAGCTCCGCCCACTGTAAGACCAGCAGCGTGAGTCATGCCGCAACCTGGGCTTTCCTGCGTCCTCAGTTGACCTCTGTATACCCTTGAGCTCAGACGTGTATTCTCTCGCGTAGAAGAAAAAATAGTAATGGCTACCTTTAATATTGCGTGTTCAACATTTATGAAGTGGTATTCTGCAAAGTGCATGGATGTGATGGATACTGAAAAACTCCATATTCCCCCCTCCTTTGCCTCTTTTAAGGTTGCATTGAACCGTGCGAAGGACCGAGATGTTCAAATACTCTACGGGTATTCTGGCGAGGGGGTTGTAGGCTTTCGTAGCACAGACGATGTATTGAAGTATGTTATAGAGCTAAGCTTTATAAAGGCACACATATATCGCGAAGTAGAAGAAGCAACACGTTCAGAAGATAAGCAGCGGTTATGGGTAGTGAGTCTCGTGGATGAGTGGTGTGACAAGCGGTATTATATCATGTTACACCATACCGACTACTCGTACCCTACGGTTGAAAATGTAAATCTTGTCATCATGGACATTCTTAAGTATTTTTACCACTATATTAATATATATCATGATGAGGTTTGTAGTGAGGTTGTGGCTAATGGACTGTGTAAGTTTTTAACAGCCTTTGGAGACGAGTATCGCTTGTTAAACAAAAATACCAAATATGAACATGTTTCTCTCTAATAGCGCGCCGGTTTGTGAAGATGTTTAGTTTGTGAAAATGAACGTGTGGTGGGTGATAAAACATTAAATTCGTTTCGAGATATTCTGTTTGTCCAAGAGTGTTCGAACAAGCCTGTACACGCTTTAGCAGTGTGACGAGTTCCCGTGCCGCCCACACGTGTGCCTCACGAAACATACAAGTTCGAACAAACCCATACACATTTCATCAGCTTGACTCACCCCGCCCCGTCGAGCCGATCCGACCACCTGTGGCTCATAGTCATCTCAAAGCTTGAACCGAGTAGACGGGCGAATACGATGGAACTCCCTTTGAGAAGCATTCTCAACGCTTCGTACGATATCTCCGTGACGAAGTCATTGCGCGTGTTCAGGCGTGAAACCGGCACCATTAACTATGTGCTTGAAACGATCTGCAGGCAAGCAAGCAAACGTAACGTTATTTAAGTGTTGAGGAGATGAATAGAATCTTCGTGATAGTTGAGAGGTGGGCAGACGACCGTTATAGAATACCTGTCGGCGTAGGTACAATAAGAGAGATGATTAGTGACGCCTCCTCATATACCATTGTTTGCACATTGTGTATAAATAACGAACAACCATGCATTTATATACGACTGATGTGGAAGAACACAGCTGATAATGGCGTTCTTGTCCCTACACGAAACCGTTTCATCCTCGACAGAATGTTTGAAATCGTCGGATTCCGTAAGCTGAAGCCTATATTAGACGGTCGTGTTACGGATGATTTATTTTGACACGGTTCTTGAACACGCATACACCGCTCTGCTCGACGGATTTATTGAATGTAGGAATAAACAGGGCGAGAATGGTCTAGAGCTGGATGCATATTTAAAAGGTTTAGATTCTTCGAAATATCCTGAACTTTGGTACAAAGCACTTGAGCGGTACAGGACTGAGCTCGTCTACACTGTTCACCCTGAAGAGCTGTACCTCTATATAATGAATAGCTGTCGTTACAACTTGGAAGATTATTTCAATTGCCGCTATGCAGAGTGAAGAAGAGTTCACGATTGAAAATCTCGGGACGGTAACAAAAACCCCGATTGGAAAGGCGTGTTTATAAACTTGTATTTAATAATGACTGTGGTTAACGATGACCTCCTTGTGCGTGCTTTTGATGGTGTTCTAGCCGTGTTTAAAGATGACTTGCCCGCAGGGTGTAAAGTGGGCACAAAAATAGTATTGAATAATATGAAAGCCATTTACGTCGAGTATAGACCTCCGTATCAGTTAAACGGTGAAGTGATGCTTGGACGGTTTTTCCACGTCGTACAAAGTAATGGCGATGTGGATGTAGACTATTAAATGCGAGTTTAGCGTTTTGCACCGTATAACATAAAGGATATATATATATATATATATATATATATATATATATATATATATTTATTCCTTTTTGTTTGTACACGGTATTTAATTATATAAGTTGATTGGTTCTAAAGCGGATTTCTAAGGCAAACTGGCAACTCATACGCCAACTGAGAAAGGGAGATAAACAACATGAACGAGCGTTGCAAGAATCCTATTTTAATAGGTCTGTCTATTGGACGTATTTAGGGACGGTCTACCAGGAGTTGGCTTCACCACCAATCGTTTGGATGTTTGGTTGTAGCCCTCATATCGGATACACGGTGTTAATGGGGTGAGCTCCTAAAAAGTCGTAACCCTCATCTGTTGATGGGTGAGCTCCTAAAAGTTGTAGCCCTCATTTCACCATCTGTTGGAGCTCCTAAAAGTCTATACGATTGTTGGTGTTTGTGTGTGTGTGTGTGTGTGTGGTAATAGAGGCTTTATGGACGTACAGTCGGATGTGTGGTGTGTGTGTGTGTGTGTGTGTGTGTGTGTGGTAATAGGGGTGTACAGTCGATGAGTGTATGCATGCTTTTAATTCGCTCGGAGGTTATATACACAGAGCTGGGCAGTATTTAAATACATTTGTATTTAAATACGTATTTAAATACATTTGTGTATTTAGAACTGTATTTATAAATACATTGTTTTTCATGTATTTAAATACAGTATTTAAATACTTTAATGAGTATTTAAATACAATGTATTTAAATACTCAAAATATAAAAATGTAAAACTTTTACTGGTTTAATACACGTTCTGTACTAGCACAGTACGACGCGACGACAGTGTAGTACAGCATGGTTCATGTTTCAACGTGTCAGTTCAATCAGTTGTGTGCCACTCTTAGTCGAAAGCGGTTGATTTCTTTATCGTGTGCGTGTCATGGCTTAGTGAATTAGTGAATGCATATGTTAAAATTTGTATGTATTTAAATGTATTTACAAATGTATTTAAATACAATTGATGTATTTTGTATTTAGTATCTAAATACATTCGTAAAATGTATTTAGTATTTAGTATTTAAATACATTTCTCCCATGTATTTAGTATTTAGTATTTAAATACATTCAATGTATTTATTGCCCAGCTCTGTATATACATGCCATTTATGCCTTCTAAGCAAAGCCAATTTGCGGATTAATATATGCTTAATTAAATAAATAAACAAACTGGCAACTCAGCCTTCTAAGCTAACTGGCTGATGGGGCCCGCTGGCTCTGGCTGATTAACCCTTAATATATGCTTTAATTAAATAAATAAACGCAATCTGGCAACTCAGACTTCTAAACCAACTGGCTGATTAATATATGCTTTAATTAAATAAATAAACGCAATCTGTCAACTCAGTCTTCTAAGCCAATTGGCGGATTAATATATGCTTAATTAAATAAATAAACGCAAACTGGCAACTCAGCTTTCTAAGACAACTGGCTGATTAATATATACTTAATTAAATAAATAAACGCAAACTGGCAACTCAGCCTTCTAAACCAACTGGCTGATGGGGCCCGCTGGCTCTGGCTGATTAAGCCTTAATATATGCTTTAATTAAATAAATAAACGCAATCTGGCAACTCAGTCTTCTACGCCAACTGGCTGATTAATATATGCTTTAATTAAATAAATAAACGCAATCTCTCAACTCAGTTTTCTAAGCCAACTGGCTGATTAATATATGCTTTAATTAAATAAATAGACGCAATCTGGCAACTCAGTCTTCTAAGCCAACTGGCTGATTAAGCCACATGGCTGATTAGGGGCCCTATAAGAGAGCGGCGGCACGGCTGAAGACCTCATATGCGCTTGGCAGTAGCCGTGCGACCACCTCTCTTCCTTAGGTTAGGTTCATTGCAGCTTGGGGGATAACTCCGCCTCCAAGTTGCAACATTCTCCCTCCCCCCCTTTTTTGGGGGGGTGCTTGCAACAAAAGGGGTGGAGGGTTGGCACTATAGGGTGCCTTTCAACAAGGGTGGGGGGCCAAGGGGGGTGGGGTGGCAGTCTTGCAACATTTGCAATTGCATTTGCACTCTCCCCTTTTGCGCCCATACTGCTCTCACTCATTATTCATTAACCGTTAAAAATTTGTCCCTTCACTATGAGCGAGGTGTGCATGTTGGCCGTTGGCATGCTGGCAGCCTACCCCCATCCACCCTTTCCCCCTACACTGACAGCATTGTCAAAGTAAAAAGGCGAAGAACCCTGGAGCAGGGAGGGACCGAAGTTCAACAGGGGTTTCGTCATTCCTCTCATCTGGGCATTCACGGCACGTTAGCTCTGCATCCTTCTCGCTGTTGAGCGGGGTTTTTTCAGTAGGGAAGGCTATACTGCGTCCGAAACGAGGCTCGCTCTTAGATGCAAATTTTGAGAAGCTTGTTTTCTTAAAGGCCAATAAAGATCTTTTGAATAATAGGTCTTAAGTTTGTATATTTAGCTAATAAATTTCAATTATCATTGCCATGCACATTAACTTATTTGATTCATTTCTTTAGTATTTCGTATTATTGTTTAGCAAAACTAAACTTTCCTGGTATATTCTAGCATTAGTAAATTAGTATCAATAGTATGCTACATCCTTTGTTATGTTGCAATTCCTAGTAATAAAGTTTGCAGTAATTTTGTTTCACTTTTTTGAAAATATTATGCCTTATAAGTCATAACAACGCAATGAAGACATGCACAGACTTCATAGCCTATGCATTAACCAGTGGATGCAAACCAACACATACTCGCACAAGCGAATGTTTATATAATATAATATTTTATGTGTATATAAATTATAATATATCTATGCATATATACAATATATTTACATTTCATTAAAAGTAACGGTAACGAGTAACGGTGCCGTTACTCGTTACTTTTTAAGAATGGTAACTGTAACGATAACGGCGTTACATTTAGACTGTAGTAATGGTAACGGGATTACATTTATAAAGTAACGACCACAGCACTGGATTTAATCTTCCTAGAAGAGTTCCTTGTTCCATGCACGGTCTGTGTGTATAAAAAAAAAACCCTCAGGGAACCATTCTGAGTTCATTCCCATATATATATATATATATATATATATATATATATGATGAATAAAACCACGAAGGAAAGGAAACAGTGTTCCTGAGGATGTCATGAGACGAAAGCGCTTGAGCATCACTCTGTTTCCTTTCCTTCGTGGTTTTATTCATCATAAATATTTTTCACGTGTTACTTTCGTGAAATAATTTTCATATATATATATATATATATATATATATTTATTTATTTGACCTGTAGGAGGCGTGTGATAAGCGTTTGGCGAGAACCCACGAGGTGATGATTCTTATTCGAACAGTGAAAATGCTGGTGTTGGAGACACTCTTCCTACAACGGGTGACGGATGCTCGAAAGGAAGAATTAAGATATCTTCTGAAGGACGCACTGCTGAGGGCGTTCATGAGTATGTCGTGACTATATATATATATATAATATTTTTTTTTATTTTAGTCACATTCTGATATCAAAATTTTTTAATCGATCGCAAGGCATTTCCCCCAAATTGCAATAACAATAGGATGTAATTATTAAAAGAAAAAAAAAATTCAATGTAAATGCACGCAACAATTATTGAGAACTCACGAATTATAAATTATACGGTCCATTATAAAATAAAATACTGTACAGTGTACTTACCCTAAGACTTGACATGTACATTATTAAGGTGTACATAATTGTGGTCGAGATTGTATGTAATGCTGACAAAGCACTAACATCTGGGACCCAGAGAAGGCGGAAGATGGCGAGTCAGGGATCGCACGGGGCTTCAAGCCGTGCGATGAGTATCCAAAACCTCAAAAAGGTGGAAAATGCGAGTGCAGTGATGCGATGATACGGAGGTGATGCATGGTGATTCGGAGATTATATATTGTACAGAGTGATGCATAAATGTGTTTCATAAATCGCAGGGTGTATTCTTGAGATAAAAGTAAAAAAATACCAAATAAACATAGGTCGAGAAACCCGTAGGTTTCGAGCTATAGCACGCGACAGAAAAGTTAAACTCCTAAAGATTTTTTTTTATCTATCTCTCCTTTATCCTATTTTGCGACGTATTGAGGCATGCATTCAAGAAGTAAGAACGAATTTCGAACAATTACTTTAATGAAGCAAACACTGTGTATATGCATAAAATGTAAAAAATCTTCAGTAGTTTAATTTTTCTGTCGCGTGCTATAGCTCGAAACCTACAGGTTTCTCGACCTATGTTTATATGGTCTCTTTTCTTTACTTTTGTCTCAAGAATACATCCTGCGATTTATGAAACGCATTTATGAATCATCCTGTATATAGGAAGTTAATGTAAAGGAGCGGATGTGCGACTAATCGGAGTACGACCATTCGCGAGTTGTCTGTACTAATTTATAGCTAATTATCTGAATCTAATTTCTTAACTATTTTTAAAATTTCTGTATTTAGAATATATCTTCTTTTTGGAAAGTTTGCAATATTTTACAGTTTAGTATAATAAAAATAATTGTATGGAACGTAACTGTACTTGTAAGGTATGGAAGTGGGAAGAGGTGGGGATGGGAGGAGTGGGAAGCAGTCGAGTACAGATAAGACTAGGTAGCTCATTCTTCCTGGCCAAAATTTAAGAGTAGCTCAGCTCCCCCAAAAGGTTAGATACCCCTGCTCTAACGGAACATGGTTTGAATATACGTTAGTGAGAGAGGTACAGGCCCCGCCTCTGTAGGCGGAGACTTCTTTAAAATGGGTGGGCTTCTCAGCGATCACCCAGAAAAGAATGACAAACATTTTCTCACGCCATTCGGTTACTCTTCCGTAACGATATACATACAATAAGTGAATGCTACATTAAAGTCTTATGAAAAACTGTACTACCCGCACTAACGGATGACCTGTGCCCGCATCGCTTATCCTCCAACCATGTAATACATTGTTTTTTAAATGTATTTTCAGCTTTCTTGACGCAGCATCCGGCATCCTGATTATCCTACTTGCTTTCGGGTTCTACTCATTCCTTCAGGACAAACCTCCTGACGAAGGAATTATCTTTTCCTCTTTGGCTCTCTTCAGCCAACTCACAGTGCCACTCTTCATTCTCCCCCTTATTGTGGCCTACAGTATCAAGGCAAAGGTAATATAATAATAATAATAATAATAAACGATGCAATTAATATAGTTAGCATATACTGTACCTCGTAACCTCGTAGCAGTTCCGTGCGTTGGTCTCTCTTCACACGAAGGTCAAGCTGGTGGCTCCGCCCCTAGCCCTGGCTTGTTGGAGGAGCGAGTTGCTCTCTTGCGCTCTCCACCGCACGTAGCCAGGTACACCCGGCTCATCTGGTACCGTCTTGAGCCAGGTATCTAGTCTTGTTTTGAAGACTTCAACTTTGACCACCTCTGTCACGTTTTATATATATATATATATATATATATATATATATATATATATGAAGAGGAAGAGGAAGAAGGATCAACACGATGGAAAACATTCTTATTTATTTATAAACGTTTTGACAAACACTTCAGCCATCATCAGTGGTTCAAAATTTTTAAATTTCTTTAAAACAATAAAATTAGACTTGTGTAAATACAACAAATTCTAGAAAATTTAAATACATAGAATATAAAAGACATATTCAACAAAAGATTGAAATTGAACTACGTGTGAATGTTAACTTTATCGTATGGTTCGTTGGTTTGTGAGAACTGTTAGTTGGTTAGAAAAGATGTATGATAATTTATAAGATGAACTATTGTTGTTAATGACTGCTTTGTTTTCGTAAATGTATAAGGATTCCAAAATTCTTAACTCTGTAAGGTTGTTGGCTCTTGTATTTGCTGATTGTGTTGAGTTACTAAGTAGACAATTAGTTTGTTTTGATAAGCCTAAATGTTGGGAAAAGCGTACTTCCAACTAGAGTTGTGTACTGTCAGTCTACGCAGCCTTACAGTTGTCGCACGTGTATTGGTGAACATCATTAGAGTGAATAGTTTTTGGGAGGTTATCTGAAAAAATTTGATAGTTTAAGTGGGTTAACGAAGGCAAATCCGAAATTAATTTGAGGATAACGTGATCGAAGAAGTTTAGACATTTCATTACGAATGCGTACGGGCAAGTAACCATAGAAAGGCAATTTATTGTATCTGGTTTCTTTCTGAGGTTTTAATATTAAAAATGTTATTTAAAATTTCTTTAACTGATTACACTGGTCTACAAATTTTGAAAAAGTTTGCTTCGGAGATAAAATGTATTTCCTATTATAGATTTTGGGGTACTGAAAACGAATATGACCATAAAAACAGTCGATTGGCTACAGTTTCCAATAAAATTTAAGTTACACATTTTCCGTATATGTATACCATATATTAGTAACATACCTGTATAATGCAGTCACTTATATTGATTCAACCCGTCGCTTCTTTGCTTGTCTCTTGTATTCAACTTCTGGAGCATCTCTTGTTATTGTCCAGCAGTAGTCTGCTAACAATGATGGACTCCATTTCCCCTGGTAGCGTTTCTCCATCGCTGAGATATCCTGGTGGAAACATTCACCATGTTCATCGCTGACTGCTCCGCAGTTGGCCGGAAAAAATTCCAGGTGCGAATGGAGGAAATGTATCTTTAAAGACATATTGCAGCACATTTTTTGATAGGACAACAGCAGGTTTTCCACCAGCTCCCTGTAATTGTCAGCTTTGGTATTTCCGAGAAAATTGGTTGCTACTAACCGGAAAGCATTCCACGGTCTTCTCCTCACCACCTACGATACGGTCGAACTCCTCATCTCTAAGAAGCTCGCGGATCTGTGGACCAACAAATACACCCTCCTTGATTTTTGCTTCACTGAGCTTTGGGAATTTACCACCGAGATACTTAAAAGCTGCCCCCGTTTTATCCATAGCCTTAACAAAATTTTTCATGACGCCCAGTTTGATGTGTAAGGGTGGTAACAAAATCTTGCTCGATTCTACAAGTGGAGGATACTGAACATTTTTTGTTCCAGGTTCCAATGAGTGTCGGAGTGGCCAATCCTTCTTAATGTAATGAGAAGTCCTAGCCCGACTATCCCATTCACACAGAAAACAGCAATACTTAGTGTAGCCCGGCTGCAGTCCAAGCACGATAGCAACAACTTTCAAGTCACCACAAACCAGCCACTGATGTTTGTCATAGTTTATGCAGTTCAAAAGTTGCTTCATGTTGTCATATGTTTCCTTCATGTGGACTGCATGACCAACTGGAATTGATGGCAATATGTTGCTAACATGCAACAAAACAGCTTTTAGACTCAACTTCGATGAATCAATGAAGTCTCCACTCATCAGGATTGTGAATAATGTTGAGAGCTGCCATCAGACCATCGATGTCGTTGCAAGCTACAAGGTCACCTTCCATGATGAAGAATGGGACAAAATCTTTTTGACGGTCACGAAACTTACTCTAACATTTTCAGCGAGGAGATTCCACTGCTGCAATGTGGAGCCCAACAGCTCTGCCTTACTCTTTGGCAGTTCTAAATCTCTGATAAGGTCGTTTAATTCATTCTGAGTTATCATGCGCGGTTTAGAAGATGTCAAGTTATAAACAAATTCAGGGTCTTGTGAAGTTGAAGGCTCACAAGTTTCGAAGGTTCCTTCATTCTCCTCGTCCTCTGACTCCAGGGAGAATGAGTGTGGGGGCTCAGGAACGGGTAGTCCTTCGCCGTGAGGTACCGGGCGTATAGCAGAGGGTATATTCGGATATTGTAAAATCCACTTTTTCTTCTTGCAAATACCTTTCTTGACTGGAGGCACGATGCAGAAGTAACAATTGCTGACATGATCTGTTGGTTCCCTCCACACCATTGACACTGCAAAAGGCATAGATTTCCTTTTCCGATTCAACCACTGGCGAAGGTTTGTTGCACAAGTATTGCAGCATATGTGTGGGGCCCAGCTCTTGTCCTGATCTCCACTCTTACAGCCAAAATAAAGGTGATAGGCTTTCCTAATCACGGCGGTTATAGCACGCTTTTGTGATACCAAAGTCAATTCTCCACAAACATAACAGAAGTTATCTACACTGTTCACGCAATTACGAGGCACCTTTGTTCAAATTAGGCTGAAAAAAATACAGTTTCAAAAGCACACTAAAAAGAGTTTGACAAGGGTGCACTGTATGACTTCCGCGAATGAACTGATGCTGTGGCGTAATATGTAGACGCCTGTGACACAGCGACGCCTTGACTCTACTGCGCATGCGCGTAGTTATATTTTTTTTATTTTAATAAATTACTGTAATTACATTGCATTTTAATAATTTTAAATTAGGTAAGGTTAAGTTAGGTTAGTATTCCATTTATATTAATATCAAAAACATTATGGGAAGCAATATGTTAAAATGATGCAATCTATTTTTTAATAAATAATTTACAAATACATAATGTAATAGATAAATTTAAAATTACATTTTATTGTATATATATGTATATATATTTACATTAATTTATTAAAATAAAAAAAATATAACCGCGCATGCGCAGTAGAGTCAATGCGTCAATGTGTCACAGGCGTCTACATATTACGCGACAGATGCAGTCCAGTTAGTAGGGTGCAGGGTTGCCTGATATCTTTATAAATAGAGCCAATTGGCAATTCTAGGCTTCATTTTTGTATTCAGTGAGCCAAAATTAGTAAAGATTGACTACTTTTATTTCCGAAGCATTTTGGCTGTAGACCAGTGTTATCGAAGAGATATGAAGGGTAATTATTGTTTATAAAGTACCGTTTTAAAAATTTAAATGCTTTATCTAATGAAAAAAAATCTGAGCATACCTTTCCTTTCCTTTCAAATGTTCCATGCGATGATTCCTCATTTCACGAGGGTCAAGTTTGTTGCTCCTCCACTTGAGTTGGCCTGGTGAAGTAGAGAGTTGGTTTCTTGTGCTCTCCACCTCACATAGCCAAGTAAGGAAATTATATATCCATTTTCCTACTGTTCCTGTTATTCCCATTTATTTCAGTTTATGTGCTATGATTCTATTGTCACACTTGTCGAACGCCTTGGCAAAGTCTTTGTATATTACATCATAATTTTCTTTACTTTGAAGTGCATCAATAATGTTGTTATAATGTTCCATTAGTTGTGATAGGCATGATCTGCCTGACCGAAATCCATGATGATTATCATTTAATTTGTTTCCCAAGTTCCCAAAAAGTCATAGATTTTGTTTCTAACTATTCGTTTAAATATTTTGGTGAGATGAGATGTAAGCGACACTAATGGCCTATAATTTTTAGCCTCGGGTCGATCTCCTCCTTTATGTATTTATATATTTATATATTTATATATTCAGGATGCTTGGTATTTCTCCCGTGTCTAGTGATCGTCTACATATCCAATGGAGGTGTTTAGCGATTGTATTCTTACAGTTTTTGATCAGTATGGCATTCCATTTGTCGGGTCCTGCCGCCAAGTGTGCTTTTAGTTTCCCTAGAACTTGTGTAATATCATCTGTTGTAAAGTCGAAGTCCGTTATACTTTCCCCTTGTAATTCTTCTTCAAAGAACACGTTTATATCGCATATCAGTTTATCAGTTTTGAGAATACTGAAAGATGATTCATACTGACCTCTTAATATTTCAGGTATCTCTGTTAGATAATCAGATAAAGCAGTGTCTTCATTTTTCAAAGGTCCGATAGTCGCGTGATTTTTCGACTTCCTTTTGGTAAAATTATAGGAGTACTTTGAGTTAATCTTTATTGCTTCTATAGGGTCGTCTTCTTCTTTCTCTGTATACTTCTCAACTAGGTCCTGTATGATTCAATCTATACCCTGCAGTTTATCGTTTAATATTTTTCTGATGGAGGGCATGGAGGCGTACATTCCATATTTTATTCCTACTGCTAATGTAAAAAAACCTTGGATTAACTTTACTTGTTCTAATGCTATCCGCAACAGAGAGGAGTCTTTCAGAAGGTACCGTCGCCATCCAATTCCTGAGAATCACTCAGCTTATATTTCTGCCCAGAATCAAGCAAAATCTGTTCTTTCTGCCCCATTTGGGGTCAACTCTAGGAAGGCGTACGGTCCTGATGGTGTTCCTTCTGTTGTTCTTAAGAACTGTGCTTCAGTGCTGACACCGTACCAAGGCAAACTCTTTCGTCTTTGTCTCTCATCTGGCACATTTCCTTTCTGCTGGAAGTTCGTTTTCATTCAGCATGTCCCAAAGAAGGGTGACCACTCTCAACCCTCCAACTATCGTCCAATTGCTTTGATTTCTTGCCTTTCTAAAGTTTTTTAAGCTATCCTCAATAGGAAGATTCGTAAACACCTCTCTTCTCACAATCTTCTTTCAGATCGTCAGTATGAGTTCCGCAAGGGACACTCTACTGGCGATCTTCTTGCATATCTCTCTGACACTTGGTCATCCTCCTTTCGGAATTTTGGTGAAACTTTTGCTATTGCGCTAGACATATCGAAAGATTTTGATAGAGTCTGACACAAATCTTTAATTTAAAAACTGCTCTCCTTCGGTTTCTATCCTTGTATCTGTGCCTTCATCTCTAATTTCCTTTATGGTCGATCTATAGCTGCGGTTGTAAATGGCCACGGTTCTTCTCCTAAAGCTATTAACGGTGGTGTTCCTCAGAGTTGTGTCCTGTCACCCACTCTTTTTCTTTTATTTAATATTTTAATTCGCACTTCTTGTCCTATTCACTCCTATGCCAATGATTCCACTCTTCACTTCACCCGCTTCCCAAAGCGTCCCTTTCAACAGTCACTCGATGATTCGCGTAGTACGGCTACGGAGCACCTGACCTCTGATCTTTCTGCTATCTCTGATTAGTGCAGAGAAAACCTTGTGGCTTTCAATGCTTCAAAACCTCAGTTCTTCCATCTGTGTACTCGTCACAATCTTCAACACGACTATCCCCTTACCTTCAACAACGTACAACTCAATCCTTCCTCTTCTCTTAACGTTCTTGGCGTTTCATTTTCTCGTGATCTTCCCTTGAAGATCACATATACGCCTCCGCAGTTTCTCCATCCCTGCTCAGTTGCTATCTCTGTACAGGGGTCTTGTCCCCCCCTGTATGGAGTGTGCTTCTCATGTATGGGGATGGCTCAACCCATACAGCCGTACTTGACCGTGTGGAGTCAAAGGCTTTTCGTTTCATCAGTTTCCAGTCTCTTACTGACTGTCTTCAATCCCTCTCTCTTCATCGCAATGTTGCCTCACTCTCTCTTTACTATCGCTATTATAACGGACGCTGCTCCTCTGAACTCTCTAACTGCATGCCTCCTCCTTTAAGGAGAGCACGCAGTTCCAGACTTTCGACACTTTCTCATTCCTTTTATATCCAACTCTCTAACGGAAGGGTTAATCGGTATTTTCAGTCTTTCATGTACCTAACCGGTCAATTCTGGAACAATCTTCCTCAATCCATCTTTCCCACTGTTTATGCCCTCTAATCTTCCAAACGCAGTGTTTAAGTATCTCGAAAACCCAGAACCTCGATTTTGGCTCTCTTCTTCTTCTCTGAGGTGGTGGGCGCTTTTGCGGGGATTTGCCCTTGGCCCCTCCTTCCTGCATAAACAAAATTGGTTCCTAAGCCAGTAAAAGTTTATGTTCTATAGAGGGAAGTGTGGAATTTATTATTAAACCTTTTTTCTAGAACATGAAGAAAAGGCAAACTATTATTTGTTTCATTTTCACATGTATACTTAAGATGTTGTTTGTTGAGATAACTAATAAAAAGTTCTCTACGTGATGGATGCTTAAATACCAAGAAAGTGTCATCCACGTATTCTCGTAGTAGTATACAGGCTTGGATTTGCTGTGGCAGCTTTTTAAACAAAGTTCTTCGTAATGGCATAGGGATGCGTTTGCCAAGGTTGGGCCCAAAGGGGAACCATTAGCTACCCCATTAATTTGACTGTAGAGTGTGTTATTAAATAACTATGTGCGCCCGGGGCAGTGGGTCAGGAAGACGAGGGATATAAAATTTATTATATATAATGTTAGGCTATAAATAAAAGTACTAGGTTGTACACATTGAAGAAATTTGTTGACAAAAAATATTTTTATTAAGAAATGAGATATTCTGTACAATTTTACTTTCTTTCATATAAAATAAAATCTAGAAATTAAGAAAATTAAGAAATCTAGAAAACGCGCTTTCAAATGGTTAAATTTAGTACCATAAAGTTACAAAATAATTTTAAGCTATTTCATAATCGTTTTCCATTCATATTTGTGACTTTCAAGTTTCAAGGATAAGATGATACACACAGACCGTACAAGGAACAAGGAACTCCTCTGGGAAAATCCAATCCACTATAGTCCGAATAAGTAATGGTAAATGACAAACACTATACAGTAGTTTTTTCCTTTTTCATGATGTTAGCCCGACGTGGGCAACGGGCAGAGCCGTTTCCTGGCATAAGCAGGCTAAGCGGCCGCTTAGGGCCTCGCTGCTACTAGGGGGCCACTGATGTGGCAGTCACCCTCACAAAAACAAAAGACTCACTCACCAGCTACAGAAACAGGTTTTGTTGCAGCACAAGTCGTAGCTAGGGACATATGTGAGGAAATGAATGTGGAGGCTGTGCTGAAGGAGAAGAGGCTCAGATCCACAAAAAAGCACTTTGCTTACGAAGCTCCTGACGAACCATTTACAGAAGCCTTAAAGAGGCTGGAAGTCAAATTTTTCAATGTGGTGGTGGATTGTGCCATCGGGTCAATAAATGAGAGATTCAAAACATTAGATGATGTGAGGGACATATTTGGGGTTCTCCTAAACTTCACCACAATGAACAAGGAAGACTTGTCCTGCAAGTGTGAAAAGTTCTCTAAGATACTGAGCTCTGGAGCTGATTCTGACATTGATGGAAGAGAACTGGCCATCGAAATTAAGAACTTGCCGACTTTACTTCACACAACATGACTGCATTGGAGCTTCTCTCCTTCATTCATTAGAAGCAACTGGAGGAACTATACCCTAATCTCTGGGTTGCAATAAGAATTGCCTGCACTCTACCTGTGACAGTAGCGTCAGCCGAGAGGAGCTTCTCTTAGATGAAGCTAATCAAGAACTACGTCAGGTCATCAATGGGGCAGGATCGCCTCAGTGGCCTTGGCATCATAAGCATCAACCAGGACGTTGGCAGGGAGATTTCATATGATGATGTTATTGATGATTTCGCCCAGAAAAAATCTAGGAGGCAAAAATTTTGAAGATACAAACTGTTCTGTATAACTGTTAGCTATTACACGATTGTATCGTATAGTTAGTAATTGTTTGGTAATTGATAATTGCATTATTTTTTTATACATAGTTCTGTCATTTATTCTAAATAATGTATAAGCTAATTTTTAGGAATTTCATGAAGAGTATTTTTTCTGTTTGTCTTCTGAAAGTACATATTTGTTGGTTTGGACATAAATGTTTCATTAAAATTGTTTCATAATTGTTTTTTATTAACACAGCCATTTTTTGTAAGTGTGTGCTGAGGTGATGTAGTAAGGCGTGAGTTGGTGGATGGAGGGGTGGGGCCTCAAATGGGTATACTGCTTAGGGCCCCATAATGGCTAGAAACGGCCCTGGCAACGGGTCACTCGCAAAGAGGTCCCAAAAATATAGCTTCCCTCACCAGCTATCTGCAAAGCAGACAGGATCCACCTTTGGGACAGGATCTAGGGTTTAACGCAGCCTAGCCCTACCATATCCAAAACCCCAATATAAGCAAAAGACTCGTTGCATTCACGTCGGATTGAATACATAAAAAAAGGGGTAACTATTATATTATACTTAAACCTCAACTGGTACAATTGAGCGTCCACTTTTCAAGGTACATAACATGTCCGTTTCAAGATGGGAATGAACTCAGAACAGTTCTCTGAGGCTATCTATGATACACGCAGACCATGCATGGAACAAGGAACTCTTCTGGGAAAATCCAATCCACTATAGTCCGAATAAGTAATGGCAAATGACAAACACTATAGTTTTTTCCTTTTTTGCTTATATTGGGGTTCTGGATATGGCAGGGCTAGGCTGCTTTAAGCCCTAGATCCTGCCCCAAAGCTGGATCCTGTCTGCTTTGCAGATAGCTGGTAAGGGAAGCTATATTTTTGGGACCTCTTTGCGAGTGACCCTTTGCCCACGTCGGGCTAACATCATGAAAAAGAAAAAAAAACTATAGTGTTTGTCATTTACCATTACTTATTCGGACTATAGTGGATTGGATTTTCCCAGAAGAGTTCCTTGTTCCATGCACGGTCTGTGTGTATCATAGATAGCCTCAGAGAATCGTTCTGAGTTCATTCCTTTCAAGGATAAGAGTTTGGGATTTAAGAGTTTTTGTCTACTAAAAACAAGAAAAATGTTCTGTATATTGACGTGTTTATACCCAATTCAGTTTTGAAAACATGAAGAGAACTTCTGGCGGTAATAAAACTATTGGGGCAAAAATGCATTTTTTAGCCCTAACAGTTAAGGAAAAAAATAGAAAAAAATGCTGAGAAACTTTAGAAAATCGCATCTTTTATAATAAAACGTGAAAAGGCTAACTGTAACCACTCTGATCAAATTTTAAAATAATCATATTAAATATACTAATTTTATGTTTTTGTCGCGTAATCAACTAATATTCTTTAATTAAGTAAAATAAAACGCGGGTGAATAACAAGATGCCAGAATATCCACGTAAATGCTCTAACATGTTTGTTTTTCATTTCTCCAAAAAAAAAAAAAAAAAGAGTTATTTTTGAAATCAATGACCAAAACTACGTTAGTATACCGATTTTCATTAAAATTCGCTGCTAGCCTCCAAACGGAAAATACCCAAAATTCTCAATGTGTATATATATATATATATATATATATATGCGCCTCGGTGGTGTAGTGGTTAGCGTCGCTGACTAAGAATCCATCGGCCCCGGGTTCGAGACCCGACGGCAGCCAGCGCGCAGCAAAACCCAGCTGTTCATCCTTCCACACAATAAAAGAAAGCGGTTGGTAGATAAATGGGTACCCTAGGTGGCTTAGTGGTTAAGACGCTGGGCTGCTGATGGGACGTGGTTCGGATTCCACGTTAAACTGTTGTAGGTCTAAGGTGGAGTGAAAAGCTTGACCTTCGTCAGAATGAACAATTCGGGCGGAAGCTAACCAAAGGTTATATGGAGGGTGTTATCAAATTGTTTCATAAATTAGTATACATATTGAGGACGTCAAAGTGAACAAAAAAGTTCCTATGTACCTAAATCGGCAATCGCTTCATTTCCGAGATACATTTTGCTTTTTTGCCGAGGACGATTCAATTAAAATGAAAGTCATTAAAATTTATCAAAGTTTATTTATAGCAAGTGCTCAAATTCGATCAAAAAATCTGGCGTCCCGCTTTGTATTCAAAATGTGCCGCAAAAAATATTTTTTAAGCAAACTTTTTCGGGATGAATTGATTTAGAATTTTCTAGAATCATGTAGGATCCTGCAGAATTCTGTAGAGTAGTGTTCAATGTTCCAGAACATCCTAGAAATTACATAACGCTTATAAAATGTTGTGTTTGGCCACGAATTGGCAGTTTTTCGGCTGTAGTTAGTGTAAGCTTTGAATTAGTGTGAATCCCGCGATTGCTTGACCATACAACTTGAGAATTTCAGTTATACTTGAAGTCAGAAGATGGAGTAAAATTTTGAAGAAGATTAAAAGTTCAGAAAAATATTTGACATATGCCGTAATATAATTAGTAAAGCGATGTATACTACAGTATTTAATATGCTATGATAATTTCAATATTATTTACAATATTCAATATTATGTATAATAATTTCAGTATTATTCACGATGTTTAATAGTTAAGCATGATTTTAATAAAAAATTTCTAATTTTGTTTGTTGGAACCGTTGAAGAAATCGTTTCAATTTGAAAAAAAAATTTGGTCTTAAAAAAAAAAAAAAAAAAAAAAAAAACATTTTTGGCCCGCATGGGCATTTCAAAAATCTAGCAACCCAATCAGAGCACATGCTTCAACGCGTCGTTCGAAATTTGCTGTATACGTTCGAAAACACTTACATGGTTGCGTATTGTTTCTGAACAATCTTGAACACTGCCACAATTCATCTGTTATTAACTTCTGCACAAACAAGATTTTTTAAATAACCCCACAAGAAAAAGTCTGTATTTAGGTCTGGAGACCTGGGTGGCCAAGCGACGAGACCATGTCACCCAATCTACCACCGAGGATATTCTTCATTGAGAAAATTTCTAACAGCAGAATGTAAGAGAAGTATACAAAAGAAGTTAAGGAGCCAAGTGTAGTTTACGTCCCCCTGACGCAAAAGGGGACACAAACTACGACTTAACCTGTGGGAGATATCCCCCACAGGGGGACGTAAACTACACTTGCTCCGAAGTTAATAACATACAGGTTGTTCATAAAGTCACGCATCATAGGAAACTACATTTATTTTGTTTATTTATTTATTTTGTTTTATTTATTTGTTCGAAATGATTCCCACCAATCTCAAAACATGTTTATAAACGAAAAAGCAGGTTTCTTTGAATGTTCCTTAACATATTTAGCCTGATGGAGACATAAATAAATAGACATTGCTTATGTTCCTATGATGCGTGACTTTATGAACACCCTGTAGATGAATTGTGGCAGCGTGTTCAAGATTGTTAGAAATACGCAACCATGTAGGTGTTTTCGAACCTATGCGGCAAAATTTTCAACGACGCGTTGAAGCATGTACTCTGATGCAGGGAAACCATTTTGAGCACTTGCTATAAATGAACTTTGATAAATTTTAATGACTTTCATTTTAATTGAATCGTCCTCGGCAAAAAAACAATGTATATGTATCTTGGAAACGAAGCGATTGCAGATTTATGTTCATAGGAACTTTTTTGTTCACGGCGTCTTGAATATGTATACTAAATTATGAACAGAGCTGTGCCTAGCGGCGCTAATTAGCGACGCTAGTTAATTAGTTATTAGCGCATCCATTAGCGGCGCTATTTTTCAAAATAGTTAGCGGAACAGATAGCACCGCTACATTTTTAGGCAATGTTAGGCGCTAACCACTAAGCGCTAATATAAATTAAAATGAATAGTCTTAGAATGGTATTCTCTATATTACGTTGCTTTTTGTGCATAATGCAGAACGCAGAATGTATAATAATAAAGAGTTTCCTGAACTGAGTATGTAAAGGAGGACAATGTCTTTCCAATAAATAAGTTTGATTATAAATATCAAATTACGCAATTTTCTTGAATACCCAATAATCATTTTAAAGATATAATTTTGTTCCCATTTGACACTATAAAAGATGATAACAAATATTGGACACACATAAATATATACAAATGCATTATTATTATTATTATTAAAAAAATAGTACTTAGCTATACATTTCATAAAAATTAGCGCCAAAATTAGGGTTAGCGTTAACGCCGCTAATTTTAAAAACTGTTAGCGTTAGCGGCGCTATATTTATCAGTTAGCGCGCACAGCTCTGTTTATGAAACATAATTTGACGCCTTGTACACACACACACACACACATGGAGCAAGTGTAGTTTACGTTCCCCTGATGCAAAAGGGGACACAAACTACACTAGGTCAAAGTTGGGGAAAGTAAACTACACTAGGATCTTTAGGAGACATTTTTAAAAAATCCATCAAATAAAACGTTAAAACTAACGAAAATATTCCGACTTAACCTAATCAATCGTCAATATATATATATATAAATTCACGATTGGTTAGGTTAAGTCGTAATATTTTCGTTAGTTTTAACGTTTTATTTGATTAGGTATACGCGTGTTGGTTAACGTCGTCGTCGTTGGGCCTAGGCAAGCTACGGCTTGGGACCGTAGCGCATCTATCCGGTATAGGTTAACCTGGATGATGTAGCCATAAGCACTGCCGCTAGTTAAGTGCCAACCAGTGATTATCTCACTAGCCGTATTGAGTCCGTTAGGCGAAACTGCGACAGTACCAAAGGTGGAAAATATAACCTTTGGTTTTCTATTATTTATTTGTAAATGGACATGGTATTAGATTAAAATAAATATTTGAATATAAATAATTAACTGACAATTGTGATATATAATTAATTATGTTTACATACAATAAAATAATATAGTATACATAAAATTAGTATTAATGTGGTTCACAATTGAATTATAATGGGGTAACTAATTTAAAATGAATTTATACTATTCCGAAATTCAAGACGGTAAAATTAACATTTAACTTGAAACTAAAATAAGAGTATTCACTACACACTCCCCCACCAGAGAGGAAGTTCAAAGAGTTCCGAACGACACAGATTTCCGCTGAACCTTTTTGGTAGCTACATGTACCTCGCTTAAGGTTGATTCCAAAAACGCAGGCTTAAGACGATCGATAGAAACCTTGTCGATCTTGGAACCGCGCTGGATGAGGAATGATTTGCGCGTACGTCGGAGAACTTCATAGGGTCCGTCATATGGACATTGGAGAGGCCGTTTTGGGACAGGTACACGAACGAAAACGTGGGTGCAAACTGGAGGGCTGGGGAAACAAAGATGTTCTGTTGGCTAGTCAATCGAGGGGGAACAGGCTGAAGGGACTGCATGTGAGAGGAAAGTGTTTGAGCGAATTCCGTAGGATCGCATGACTTATCCCCTGCAGTGAAGTAGCCACCTGGTAGCCGCAGTGTTGTTCCATAGACTAGTTCAGCCGCTGTAGTCTTCAGATCACTCTTAAATGCAGAGCGAATACCAAGCAACACGAGTGGAAGCTTATCCATCCAATGGGAGTCTTCGTGACACATAAGGGATGACTTCAGCTGGCGATGGAAGCGTTCGACGAGGCCGTTAGCTTGCGGATGATACGCACAGGTATGCGCATGTACTGTACCCAACAAGCTGGTAAACTTCTTCCAAAGCGAAGACTCAAATTGGCGACCTTGGTCAGTGATGACTTTTGTCGGCAATCCAAATCTTGATACCCATCCATGAAGAAAGGCTCTTGCAACAGTGTCCGCTTGGATATCAGGAAGTGGGATGGCTTCAGGCCATCTGGAAAAGCGGTCGAGACAGGTGAGCAGATAACGTTGGCCTTGAATCACTGGAAGAGGGCCAACAATGTCTACATGAATTACCTCAAATCGCTGGGATGGGGGCGGAAATGCGTCAAAGGGGGACCTGGTGTGCCTTTGGACTTTGGCACGCTGGCAGGCAAGGCACGTTTTGGTCCAATGTTTGACATCCTTCCGCATCGAGGGCCAAACAAAGCGAGAGGTAACCAGGTGTTGCGAAGCACGGATACCAGGATGGGAGGGCTTATGAAGATCCGTGAAGACTGCTTTCTGTGACATGGAGGGACATAAGGGCGAATAGCAGCTGTTGATACGTCGCAATAGAGGGGCACAGACAATCCTGGCATACTCATTTTCTTGAGGGAAAGTGAGTGAGTGGAGTCTTCTCTGAGCAGGTCTTGTAGTTCCGTATCCTTATCTTGATCCTGTGCAATAGCATTCCACAGTGTAGAGCTGAGGGTAACAGAAGTAATCTCTATTCTTGAAAGTGCATCCGCTGGAGTGTTCAAGACACCTTTGATGTGGCGGATATCTGTGGTAAATTGCGAGATATAATCGAGTTGCCTGATGACTCTGGGAGAGTGGTTACAGCTGTTTTTATTGAAGACAGTGACCAAAGGTTTGTGGTCGGTAAAAACACAAAACTCTCGGCCTTCAAGGAAATGTTGAAAATGCTTCACGTTTAAGTAAATAGCAAGAAGTTCACGTCCGAAAGCACTATAACGCGTTTGGGCTGGCTGCAGCTTTTTCGAGTAAAACGCGATGGGTGCTTGTTGACCGTTAATGGTTTGTTCCAACACTCCACCGATCGCAACATCTGATGCATCGACCGTCAGAGTTAGGGGGGCATCACTGATAGGAAATGACAGAGACAATGCACTATTGATAGCATTTTTGGCATTGTCGAACGCCTGTAAACTATCGCTACACCATACCAATTTCGTTACCTTGCGTTTGTGTGTGATCATAGCGTGTAGAGGAGCAAGAACACTGGCACAGTTTTTAATGAACTTGTGGTAATAATTTACCAAACCTAGAAACCGACGTAACTCACGCTGATTATTTGGCATAGGGTAATTTTTTATCACTTCACACTTGTCCTGAAGGGGGGTAATTCCGTGCTGCGAAATCGTGTGACCAAGAAATTCCAAGGTTGGCTGTGCAAACACACACTTAGATGCATTAATAGTAACACCGTATTGTTCTAAGCGTTGAAAGAGGAGTGAAAGATGTTCCTTATGTTCCTCTTCCGTTGAGCTGGCCACAAGCAAATCATCGATGTAGGCATAAACAAAGTCTAAGCCTCTGGTGACCTCATCTATAAACCTCTGAAAGGTTTGCGCAGCATTCCGTAGCCCGAACGGCATCTTCAAAAATTCGAATAACCCAAATGGTGTACAAACTGCAGTCTTGGGAATATCCGAAGGCTCTACGGGAATGTGGTGGAAAGCCTTAACGAGATCTATTTTACTGAAGATAGATTTGCCGTGGAGAAGAGAAGTAAAGTCTTGGACATTTGGTACCGGATATCGGTCCGGGATGGTTGTCGAATTCAAAAACCGGTAATCCCCACATGGTCTCCAGTCTCCTGACTTCTTCTGGACCAGGTGTAGGGGAGAGGACCAACTGCTTTTGGAAGGTCTTATTATCCCAAGATCCATCATAAGCTGGAATTCCGATTTGGCAGCTTTCAGTTTGTCCGGGGCAAGACGTCTGGGTTTTGCAAACACAGGGGGACCTTTTGTTGTAATGTGATGGGTAATGGTGTGCTTAATGGTATCACCCATCTGCATCGGTTGAAGAATTCCTGGATATCGCTGGAAAAGGCACTGGTACATGGAATTAGGGGGAACGAGGGAAAGTGCAGAGTTCGAGGCGTCCGGAAGGGCAACCTGTTTGGCAAGAACAGAAAGCAGTGTGGCCTGGTCGCATAAGCGTCGCTTGTCAAGATCCACCAGGAGTTTGAAATGCTGGAGGAAGTCAGCGCCGATTATGGGATGCCGCACTTGAGCACAGATGAAAATCCACTTGAAGGATCGGTGAAGGCCCAAGTTTAGTTCACGCGACTGAGTACCGTACGTGGGTATGCGTGAACCGTTAGCAGCGTATAGAGGCGGAGATTCCGAGTGCGTATGACCAGATTTTTGAGGGAATACACTGACTGACGCTCCGGTATCGACCAAGAAATTGACACCAGAGTTCCTGTCCTTTATGAATAACAGGTTGGCAGTGCGAGTACTAGACGCCATTAGGACTCGCTGCTGGGGTTTTCCGACGAAAAATTGCAAGGGGAGATGCACTTCCTAGCCTTCTTTCCAAATTTCGAGTGGTAGAAGCAGATCTTCCCGGAACTCGAACGATGCCTCTTCGTAAATCTTGACCGAGAATGGCTTCTTTGCCGTTGATTTTGTAGCAGAGAACAAACGTGGTTGAGTTGTTGACTTAACTCTTCACTTTCAACTCCAGTTCCGATTGTGTGTTCACGTTGTTGACCGGAGCTGTGTCAATCTCCACTACTTTGTCGGCAGTTTCTGCTAGTTTATCAACTGGAGTAGCAGGATCCATAGTGGCCAAGACACGCTGAGCTGATGGAGGAAGTTTCTGCAAGAACAACTGTCTAAAGATGTCCTTATCGAAGGTTTGTGCGCGTTCGCCTAGAGCGCACTGCATAGCCCTCAGCATTTGAGTGGGCTTACGGTCTCCAAGTTCTTCTTTTGAGATTAACTGATATAGTTTCTCACGCTCGGAGACAGTGGTGCGGCACAGGATGGCAGACTTCAGATCGTTGTATGGGTCCTCACTCGTGGAAGTAGACACGATGACGTCACGGACTTCAGAGATGATGCTCGCTGGTAGAGAGGACAAAACATGATCGTATTCGTCCTGCTAGCGGTGATCCTTCCCAAGTTGAATTGTGATTCCACTTGGTGGAACCAAATAAATGGATCACCCGGCCAGAAGACGGGGAGCTTTACGCTCAAGTGGGAGATGGCACCAGCGTCGTCAGGCATCTTCTCCTATGCTTGCTGACGTACAAGCAGACAAGTTCCCAACGAAGGAGTGGAGGTTGAGACGAGCGCAGGCACAGAGCGCACGGGCAGGGGTGAGGGGCAGAGGGCACGAGCGACATTACAGTCTGGTCCTAGTCGCTCGGGTGAAGGGGGTGATGGGCAGAGGGCACGAGCGACGTTACAGTCTGGTCCTAGTCGCTCGGGTGAAGGGGGTGATGGGCACGAACGACATTACAGTCTAGTCCTAGTCGTTCGGGTGAAGGGGGTGATGGGCACGAACGACATTACAGTCTAGTCCTAGTCGTTCGGGTAGAAGGGGTAATCCAGCTCCGGGGTCACCAATTGTTGGTTAACGTCGTCGTCGTTGGGCCTAGGCAAGCTACGGCTTGGGACCGTAGCGCATCTATCCGGTATAGGTTAACCTGGATGATGTAGCCATAAGCACTGCCGCTAGTTAAGTGCCAACCAGTGATTATCTCACTAGCCGTATTGAGTCCGTTAGGCGAAACTGCGACAGTACCAAAGGTGGAAAATATAACCTTTGGTTTTCTATTATTTATTTGTAAAATGGACATGGTATTAGATTAAAATAAATATTTGAATATAAATAATTAACTGACAATTGTGATATATAATTAATTATGTTTACATACAATAAAATAATATAGTATACATAAAATTAGTATTAATGTGGTTCACAATTGAATTATAATGGGGTAACTAATTTAAAATGAATTTATACTATTCCGAAATTCAAGACGGTAAAATTAACATTTAACTTGAAACTAAAATAAGAGTATTCACTACACGCGGATAAAGTTGGGGAACGCAAACTACACTAGGATAATGTAGGGGAATGTAAACTACACTAGGCACCACAGGGGAACGTAAACTACACTTGCTATATATATATATATATGTATATATATATATATATTATATATTAGTGGTGGACCGGATGTCAGTATTTCAACATTTGCGGATGCGGATTTTTAATTTCAATATCCGCGGATGCGGATATTTAGTTAATCTATCAATATAATATAGAATTATGAATATATGAAATAATTTTTCAAATTTCGTGATATTACTGTTATGGCAGGCAATGCATAAGAATTAAAATTAATATTAATGTTTTCATTATGATAAAAATAATAACTTTCTCAAGAGTTTCATCCACAGAAAATTCAATGAAACAAGTTTCATTAAATTTTCTGTGTTACCAGGCATTTATATTTTGAGGTTTATATATTTGTTTATTCATGAATAATTAATACTTTACATGAAATGTGCATGACTGGGCCTTATAAGCTACTTTATAAGCTAATTTAATTGTAGATTGCATAATTTATTAGAGGTAATATCCGCATAACATCCGCAGTCAGAAGTGCGGATGCGGATATCCGGTCTACCACTAATCTATATATCCAGTAAAGGGTGCTACTGTAGTATGCGGTCTACCGTTAAGTTTCTACTGTAGTATGCGGTCTACCGTTAAGTTTCTACTGTAGTATGCGGTCTACCGTTAAGTTTCTACTGTAGTATGCGGTCTACCGTTAAGTTTCTACTGTAGTATGCGGTCTACCGTTCAAAATATTTAAAAGGAATTGAAAATGAATTGAAAGGAATTATAATTTAATTTACACAATTAAGGAATTATTAAAGAAGTTAAACATACTACTACCGCATACTTAACGGTAGACCGCATACTACAGTACGCCCTTGATGATTGGTTAGGTTAAGTCGTGATATTTTCGTTAGTTTTAACGAAAATATCACGACTTAACCTAACCAATCGTCAAGGGCGTACAATTAACCTAATAATAAAATAATAAGATAAGAAGCTATAATTAAAAGGTAGACCGCCGAATCGTAGGTAGACCGCATACTACAGTAGCACCTAGTAAAGCATTCCCCATTTTATTTGTTGTAACTTGCGAGGTACTTAATTTTACTAAATTAATCTAGAGTCTGGATAATAGTAAAAAATTGAAAACTTATGTAAAGACCCCAAAATTTTGTAGACTGTTTTAGTGAAATAATTAAATTACTGTAAGTTACTGCAAATGAAAATTACACACAAACTAAAATGATTTTTCCTGGTCTTTAAGAACACTTGAGAAATTTTTACGTCGTTTTATGATACATCATACACCTACAATTTTGTCAGTCAGTTCGTGTTAAGAAAGTTAAGAAAGCATATATAATTGCTATACAATACAAAATGGTATACGCGTTTGTATTATGATATATACGAGTATGAATCATTTCATATTTTTCGTTGTATTTAAATATATTGTATAATTGATATTACTGCCCAACTCCTTCCACACAGAGAAGTACGACTCGCCTCCAGGAGTTTTTCGCTGAGCCGGAAATTTTCCAAACGAGGAGGTCCCCGACTCCTGAGGAAAGAGTCGCAGGTAACTCTTATACTTATACTTATCGTAACTTCATTAATAACATATTTATAGAAGGGTTTTTACCGAGACATTCATTCTTTAAACAATGCAGTTTACCTATTTCTTTCAAGCTTGTTCTTAACTAACCTGTAGGCAGAGCTGGGCAATAAATACATTGAATGTATTTAAATACTAAATACTAAATACATGGGAGAAATGTATTTAAATACTAAATACTAAATACATTTTACGAATGTATTTAGATACTAAATACAAAATACATCAATTGTATTTAAATACATTTGTAAATACATTTTAAATACATACAAATTTTAACATATGCATTCACTAATTCACTAAGCCATGACACGCACACGATAAAGAAATCAACCGCTTTCGACTAAGAGTGGCACACAACTGATTGAACTGACACGTTGAAACATGAACCATGCTGTACTACACTGTCGTCGCGTCGTACTGTGCTAGTACAGAACGTGTATTAAACCAGTAAAAGTATTTACATTTTTATATTTTGAGTATTTAAATACATTGTATTTAAATACTCATTAAAGTATTTAAATACTGTATTTAAATACATGAAAAACAATGTATTTATAAATACAGTTCTAAATACACAAATGTATTTAAATACGTATTTAAATACAAATGTATTTAAATACTGCCCAGCTCTGCCTGTAGGTTATAACTTACATGTTATAACTTACACATTCGTTTACCTTTCAGAATCAAAATCATTTCCCGGAAGCGACGAATCAAACCGAAAGCAAATCGTTGTTGTGGAGAACGGAAAATTTTCATATGATCGAGTGGCGAACGATGTTATTCTGAAAAATATTACCACTTCGATACCCAGGGGTATTTTGGCCATATTTTTTTAACTGGTCTTATGCCATAAACGCATTAATCTTTGACAGCTTTGAAACAATGAAAATAATGTAAAATGATAAATAGATAGACATGAATGTTTTTGTATGAAAAATAAAGTCTCTGTTCGGGTTTGTGATGAATATTCTTTGTTAGGCAAACTGACGGCAATTCTCGGGGGTGTAGGGTCGGGCAAGACTTCTTTCCTGCTTTCTCTCCTCGGGGAAGTGAACAAAATTTCGGGAAACTTGAAATGGGAAGGGTAAGTATATATATTCTGTTTGTACCCCTGAATTTTGAAATACGTTGTATGTACAGTCCCTTGCAATAATTCCGCTCCACCCTCTCCAAGATGTGGAAACAACGTAGTCCCTCTTAAACCCCAGTCACCCACCCTAACTTCCCCCATCTCCTCCTCCCCCTCTCAGGTGTTGTCATAGTAATACTTTTATTTTTTGAAAACCAATGACAGAATAAATATATTGTTCACTGTAGTTCCGGTGGTAATGCTAGGACGAATATGTATTTTATTTATGCATTATTCTTAAATTTAGGGAATAGAGTAGTTAGGTTATTTTACAAACGTGGGATACTTTAAAAACTTTTATAAGGTGTTTAAAGGCCATGCATCATCAACAAATGATTATCCAGGAAAGATTTATCCATGGAGAGATAATGTTAACATATTTAAATTTTTTATTAGAAAAATAAACATAAATCAAGTAAATTTAGGGATTTTCTCAAGAACTTACAAAATATAATGTTCAAATTATAAGGAACTGACAATTGTTCAAGTAAATAAATATATATTTACTACATCACAACTCATTACTTGGTCTCTCCTCCATTATTATTAATGACCTCTCGTAGCCTATTTGGAACAGATGCCACGTGATTGTTGATGACTTGTGGGTTCATGCAGAAAAGTTCCCACTCTTCCATTCTTCCATGGTGGTTCCAGCAGGTGCCGAAATATCCACTCCTGTCCAGGCTTCCAAGCAAGCGTTAACCACATTTGCCCACATATTTTCAATGGGGTTCAGGTCACACCCCTTGGTGGGCCAGTTCAGCACCTCGACATCTCGTTGTTCCTGAAATTACCGTTTGATGATCCTGGCAGTATGAACAGGGCAGTTATCCTATAATATATATGTTAACCCTCCGTCTATGGCCTTGGGTGGTTCGAGGTTCACGGGGATTATGGTTAGGTGGCAGCAACAGATTTTCTCACTCTGTGGTAGCTGGTTCGGAATCGCAGTAATTTCTTTTTACTACACTCCGATTTCTTCTTGTAGTAGATCGGAGGATTCTGTGAAAACTTACTAAATTATCTGATAATTTAAAAAATTACAAGAGTTTATATATTAATAATTTGGTGACATCATTATTATTTAATGTTGACCTGTTTTGTTTTTATTCTCAGTAGATTGAATTTTTTTTTGCAAAATATTTGAAGATAAAGGTAAATTTGGGCTGTAACAGCATATTGGCAGATAAGCAAGATATTTGAAGATGAAGTCATATTTTTCTTTTTAAACAGCATATTGACAGAGTTGATGTTATCATGATTTGCCGAGTTAACCAAAAATGGAAATTGAAATATGCATTTTGTTGTGAATTAAAATTAAACATGCATATGAGCCAAAATTAAATGCTTAAAATTTAAAATTAAGTGTTAATTTAGAGTTTTGGCAAGTTATGACTTCATCTTTTACAACTAAGAGAAAATGTATAAAAAAAATGAACATTGCAGAATTTAACACGATTACATGATTAACCTTAATCTAAAAAATGATTATGTAATTTAAAAAATAAATAATTCATCAATTATTTAGCAAAAATAAAATAGAAAGAAAATGAAAACTTTTTCCAAGCTTGCATTTTATATACATTTAGAGTGTCGTCGTTGGATTCAAATCACAGTTTAAAATTAGATGATATTCGAATTGTAATCTGACACGCCGAATTACAGTATCCTTCGATTTTGGGATCATTCGTTATGCAATACTTTTTGTCATATCGTGATTCAATATTAACATTTACAAATAAATGTTGTATTCCTCTACATTTTGCTGATTAATTTCAGCTATTGTGCGATTCCATGTAGACGGTTTGATCTCGTAATATTGTCAGTTTTGGTGTAGCGAAAGGAGAGGGGGAGGACGAGAGGGGGGAAGATAGCGAGAGGGAGAGTGAAGTATCCAACGTTTATGAAATAACCTAACTACTCTACTCCCTAAATTTAGAAGTAATGCATGAATAAAATACATAGTCGTCCTAGCATTACACCGAAACTACAGTGAACAATATATTTATTCTATCATTGGGTTTCAAAAAATAAAAGTATGACTATGACAACACCTGAGAGGGGGAGGAGGAGATGGAGGGAGTGAAGGTGGGTGACTGGGGTTTAAGAGGGACTGCGTTGTTTCCACATCTCTGAGAAGGTGGAGCGGAATTATTGCAGGCGACTGTACATCCTAAGTCATGGTGCTTTTGATTGGTGTTTGTAATTCTAAAAGACGCTGTTATTACAATCAAATGCGCAGGTTAATCACCGATTACCCGCCGCAGTAGCGTTGTAATGGAGTGCCTGGGTGCTTATCTGAAGGTCGTTGGTTCGAGTCACGGCTCGGACTTCAGATTTCAGCAATTGAAGTACCGCTCTGGGTCTTCATTGGTGGGGTAGTGGTTTGGATCCCACGATGAGCTGTAGGTCCGGTCCGTCATATGACCTTATTAGATGTTATAAAGAAGGGTAAACAACCGTAAACATTATTATTATTATTATTATTATTATTATTACTCATTGATTTACGTTTATTGGTGCTGCAGAAACGGTTCTGTGGCGTATGTGTCCCAAACTCCATGGCTTCTCAATTGCACTCTCAAAGAGAACATTCTGATGGGGAGGAACTTTCAAAATCGGAAGTATAAAAGGATTTTGGGAGTCTGCGCCCTCCAGCCGGATATTAATATCCTTCCGGAAGGGTAGGTTGCACTGGTAGATTGTGATAAATATCCGTTGCTATGAATGGTTATATAAGACGTCTGTTTGTAAGGGTAAAGCAGTAGGTAAAGTTAGTTTTACCCGCTTTGCTCGAGAAAAATTATGGCTTTATTTCTCATCATAGTCACCTCCCTCCTACATCACTGCACATTTGCCACATGATGAGAAGCTTCTATAGTAATAGAAAAGAATTTTAGGTAATACCCGTAGCCACTCTTGCGTCGCCACCATTATATTTCACTTTCATCGTTAAAATTTTCGTTAATTCACAGCCTCCTTTCAAGGAGTGAAAATGCGACGGTGCAACATCAGGACTAAATATGCTCAACTCTTAATGAAATAAGATTATGGAAACCAAATTCAATTTTGTATTAAGTTCGGTTCGGTTCCTAAATGAAAATTTACTTATTGACTGACTTATTGTATTAGATTATTATTAGATTTTTTATTTATTTATTTATATGTGTGTGTGTGTGTGTGTGTGTGTGTGTGTGTGTGTGGTGTGTGTGTGTGTGTAAGGGCTTAGTTATGTGAGTTTGAAAAACTACTCTTTCACTTTTGAAATATTGTGTGTCTGTTCGAGTATGTAGTGGCTAAATTTAATTTTGTTACAACTGAAGTATTACGATTTCTTTGCCTGTAGTGACGAAACTGAAATAGGGGAAAGAGGAATCAACCTCTCAGGCGGTCAGAGGCAGCGTGTGGCACTGGCTAGGGCTCTCTACTCCGACCTACCCGTCATCATGATGGTACAGTATAAATGTCATTTCACTCGGCACTCACTGACATCTATGAGACGTTTGTGTCATTGTTGAGACTCCAAATTATTTAGAATTTATTTTTGTTACATAAAACGTAAAATTTGAGTTTTTTTAAATATATTGACGAGATGAATCACTAAACTCTTCCATATAAACTATACTTAAGCGAAATAATATATTTTTAAAATTTGCGATTACGTCCATGAACATTCATTCACTGCAGATATATTCATTGCGCGCAGCAAATTCATCCCCGAGATTCATCGTGACAAATATTTTTCAGCATTCCAAAGATTCTTCACCATGAAAGTCGTCGCAGGAAAATTTATGGCGTCAGTATCTTAAAAAACCATGATTATTTCCGAAAGTAATCGTGAATACTCTTGAGTACTCTAGTGTTAATGAAGAATCAGATTAAAATGTTGTGAAGCAATATTTTTCAAAAACTCCCGTTCTAACCAGTACATTTTCATCATATTGTTTTTTCAGTTAAATGTTAAGTAAATTTTGCAGCCTTAGGTTAGGTAGCGTTCACTCATAACCCATTAGTATGTTATTTTTTAATTTAAATTGCTTTTTTTTAGCTTTATTTTACTGGCAGCATCTTCATAACGCTGAAAATATCATGATAAATATTCGTCCCAATGAATCTTCAGAGGTGAATTTGCGCACAATGAATACATATGTCTGCGGTGAATTTTTCGTGGCACAAAAGACATCTAGTCTTGATTAATTTGTAATAGTTTCGTGTTTATTAAGTACATTCTTCTTATAAGAGGAGCTAAAATTAATGGTTTAATTAAAAACTTTATTTTAATTTTAAGATTTTATGCTTTTAATACACCTTTTAATATTTCTGTACAACAGAAAGTCATCCTGACATCTTAATTCAAATAGTCTTGCAAAGTAATAATAATAATAATAATAATAATAATAATAACAAATACTTGTCAGTATGATTCTTAAGACCAGTTTGGCGAAAGTTCCTCGAAATGCTCATCCACAAGCCACAACAAAGTTACAAATTTGCTTCGAACAATTAATGTTGTTTCCTTGAAATTTTTGTTCAAAATTTGTCTACGTTACTTATAAAGGGAAGCTCACTAACATGAACTTGAATTTCACTTATACTGTATATAATCTCATACGAAAATATATACGCACGAAAATTTAAATTGATGTTACTATGAAGTTAGTTTTATAAATCTTTGGATCCTCTAACCTCGCGAGCAATTTGCAGGATTGTCCTTTCTCCGCGCTGGACGCCACTGTCGCCCACGAGGTGTTCCAACAGGTGACGGAACTGCATCGGAAAAAAGGTCTTTCTTCCACTATCATTTTGGCCACGCAGCATCACCGTCTTTGCTCATTTGTGGACAAAGTAAAATTCGTTGACATTTGTTTACTTTCCTGTGTACTTAGATAAAATTTAGCGATTACAAAAACCAACACACGTGGTTAGCTATCTTAAACCAATCCAAATCCAATTCAACTATTTCTATTTTTCTGGTAACAAACTTAATTGGTTGAATTGGTTGATTGCTTGCTAAATTTCTTGGATCACCTGCAGATCAGGGCCCCCATGTATTCTTATTTTTTGCTTTACAGTACCAAATACATATAATAATAAATTAAATTGAATGCCCGGTTAGGTCATCTGTACGCCCTTGACGATTGGTTAGGTTAAGTCGTGATATTTTCGTTAGTTTTAACGAAAATATCATTTGGTAATTGAGGCTGGGGCCCTGATCTTCAGGTGATCCAATTTCTTGGTTGTTGCAAATAAGTAAATATTTGTTTTCAGTGTAAATACAGTTGCGTAATGAAATACATACGAGTATACAATTATTATAGAGAACTACAATAACCGTACATTAACGTTAATACGAAGATTGAAATAAATTGTGCAGCACAGAGAAGATACGTCCCGCGTCGCGTGGGTCGCGTCCCGAGCGTGTCTCTTACATTACATCAGCTTTTCCCAAACTTTTTTATTCAAGTACCCCTTCAAACTGAAGTCAGTCCTTCACCCCATCTTATTTCAACTGCAAATCTGCAAATGAGTTTCATTTTGGAGTGTAATTTATTGGTACCATAATCAGTGTGAGGTAGCATTAAAAGTTAATATTTCATTTACTAATGTACTATATAGTACGTGGCACGTTTTATAAGTAAGTTTTGCATATCATACCGGGTATAGTAATAGAGAATAACATTATTGAAAGTATCCAGACTTTTACTTTGTTATTTTTCCTTTGCTAACTTCCTCGCGTTCCCCCTCCCCAAGTAGGTCGCGCCCCACAGTTTGGAAAAACGCTGTATCACACCATCCGGGAAAGTTCTTTTTTTCTTGGATGGTGTTGTAAAAACGTGCTCCGTACATGGCCCACGCCAACTGGGGACGAACCTTTTGCGTTGCATACTTTATTTCAATCTCCGTATTATTTATAGGTATAATAATAATAATAATAATAATAATAATAATAATAATTATCGCCTCGATGGTGTAGTGGTTAGCGTCGCTGACTATGAATCCATCGGCCCCAGGATCGAGATTCGGTGACGGCAGGCGGCGCGCAGCAAAACCTAGTTGTTCATCCTTCCATACAATAAAGAAATTGGTTGGTAGATAAATGGGTACCTCGGGTAGCCTAGTGGTTAAGACGCTGGGCTGCTGGTGGGGAGTGGCTCGGATTCCACGTTAAACTGTAGGTCTAAGGTGGAGTGACAACTTGACCTTCGTCAGAATGAACAATTCGGGCGGAAGCAAACCAAGGTGTACACTAAGGTGTAATCTTTATTCAGAACGAACACATTACATAAGCTATATATCACATCCATATAGGTTTACACAATGTTGGCATTAACGTTTAATTTTGTATTTTTAGTGATAAGTAGTTTAATTACAGTATTCTTATCTGAATATGCTGTTGGGAAGCATGACAGCTTTTCAGATATATTAAATATGGCTCTTCATTTGTACGATGTGTTTCAATTATATTTTAATAAAACACAAAAGTGATTCACTAGAGTGGAACTAAACCACGTTATTTGCAGAAAAATGACCAACAACTCTGTTAATTTATCAGTGTTTTTAGCTAACCCTAACTCTTACTCTCTTCCCTTGACCATTCCTCTTGGAGATGTCATTTCCTGAATCTCGGTTTTCTTCATAAGTTCCAATCTCTTCAGTTTACTCTTCTACTGCGCTTAATGTTACTCATCATCTTACGCTCTATTGTACTTCCTGAATCTTATTCACTATCTTACCTAACTTACTAATCTCACTCGTAATCTTATTCCTTATCTTACTCATGATTTCAGTCCGTAATACTCATAATCTTAATCCGTCTCAGATTATTTACTTGGAAGACAAGACGATCAAATACGAAGGGACTCCCGAAGAAGTGTCGCAGCTGTGCCCTGACCTTTGGGCCAAATGGACTTCCTCCTTCGCCTCTGTAGACCAGTTTCCTGACGACGGAAGGGAATGTAGCCTATGGAAAGAGAGGAATTCTCTGCATCGTCATCTGACCAAAATTTCTCGTCTGACGAGGAAAGGAACTCATCAGAATAATCTGGTAATGATAGGACGCTCGATACCGCTTCATTTTTTAATGACTTTAAATGTTTTTCAGTTCCTCTCAATTTGCATGACATTGGATGACTTTCGGTGTCTTTTAGTTACTCCAAATGAATTTTCAGAACTTTCATTGTATTTAAATTACTTTGAATAACTTTCATCGACTTTCGCTACTTGTCAATTACTTTGGATGATTTTCAATGGTATTCAGTTCCTCTTTTTACCTTTGATCAACTCTCACTGACTTTTATCTTTTTGAGGGGGATGATGATTTCAATGAGAACCTCTTGCGGCTGCCGTTGAGGAGGCACTTCAGTTTTCTGAAGAGTTCGCCTCTGCAGGTGCTTCTTCCTTCGGACGAAATGGAGTCCCTTTCCAATGCCTCCAGCAGTAAGAAGAGGTCACGTGCACCGAAGGCTTCAGTGTTTAGGTAATATAAGGAAGCTCTTGATAATTTTTTAAGTAACTCTTTTGTAAGTAATTTAAAAGATCGTAAGCATTTTTTTAGCTACTTCCGACTTTAAAATGGTCACAGGTCATTTCGGAACCATGGACCAACTGTTTTATGACCAACTGTGACGGACCTTAACTTAGCATAACCAGTTATTAATAGTAGCTTAATTGAGCCGAAACGAGTGAGCACATTTAAGATGGCTGAGGGTGTCGTTAAGGGGCTGTAATGTAGAAATTAATTGCTTTTCAATCTTAATTCTCTTTCCTTTGTCCTTTAATCTTATTTTTCTTCTTATCTCATTCCTTTATACTTTTAATCTTAACTCTTGTTTTTGCTTAATCTTATGCGTAACGCTTAAAATAATGTTTAAGGAGTATGGGACTATTCTTCTTCATTTTCAACATTTTAAAAATTTTTGACATTTTAAGTTAGGCCGATTAAAGTAACGTTAGGTTTACGTCAGATTCTGAACAAAATTGAATCTGCACCTTCGGATCAACAGATCATAAAGTCTTAAATTTTATGCGTCTCTTAATTTCATGTACTATTCAAGAACCATTTCGAGTTCTCCAACCTTCGGTAGAGCTTTTGACGAATGCAGAGAAGATACCCCTTTCGATAGGCGCTTCGCTAAGAGTCTTCCCCCGCGCCCCCCTAGAAGGGCCAGAACCAGCGTCACGGAAGAGGTTAACAGAGAAAGGAGGCTCGGGAGGGAAGATAGTATACTTAAGAAACTCTTCCCTTCTACCTCCTTCAGGAACAGAGGGTGAGGAACATGAGAGAATAGGAAATGTTGGTTTACTTCTAATATAAAATAGGGGTAAGATTTTCGTACATTTTCGTTGTTTCTAAAGAAGACAGGTTCAGGAGTGTGGTGTGCTTTTGAGCAGTGGTTCCTAACGGAGACGGTACTGCCCCCCATTGGGGGGCCTTGAGAGTAAAAAGGCGGCAGAGGGACCCTAGGAGAAAGGAAAAACTCTAGAACCCGAGCTGTGTAGACTGTAGACTGCATAGTAGAGTGTAACTACAGACAAATGTATTGATATATGAAAACAAATATAGTTAAATTGAAATTATATTTTGTTTATTGTTAAAAAATATGTGTAAATTTACAGATTAAGTTCTAAAATCCATTTTATATCCATGAAGGGACACTAAAAAATGTGAAAAAATGCCACCCTGTGAAAGGGGGGCAGTTGAGAACCCACTGCTTATGAAGAACATGAAGACGTAAGAAGTTTATTGTACACTTTGGAACTTAATTTCATTTAAATTTGAATGTTAAATTTGTCATTTTGTAAAAATTTAACACACACGCAGAATATATATATGAGGGTAATTCAATAAGTATCCGCACTTTTTATTTTCACAATTTTATTTTCACATCTGATAGATTATAAACACATCACTTCTCAACATAGTCTCCCTGTTTCTCAATACACTTAGTCCAGAGATCTACAAGCTTCCTAATGCCATCACAAAAGAATGTTTTTGGCTGTGTGCGTAGCCAGTCATGCACCGCCTCCTTCAGGTTATCATCGCCTTGGAATCGCTGACCTCTCAAAGCGTCTTTTAGTGGTCCAAACAGGTAAAAATCCGAAGGTGCCAGGTCTGGACTGTAGGCTGGATGGTCGAGAACTTCAAATTTAAGTTCTTGAAGGCATTTTCTAGTCTGTGCAGCGGTATGAGGGCGCGCATTGTCGTGTAACAGAATAACACCTTCCGACAATCTCCCTCTCCGTTTTGTGCGAATTGCTTGCTTTAACTCATTCCGAAGCATGTCAGAATACGATACACTTGTTACTGTAGTTCCACGCTCTAGTTAATGTTCAAGGATAGGGCCTCGTGTATCCCAAAACAGTGTTAGCATAACTTTACCTGCTGACGGCTGCGCTTTGAACTTCCTTGCAGCGGGAGATGTTGGATGCTCATTGCATGCTCTGTCGTTTGCTTTCTGGTTCATAGTGATGGATCCAGGTTTCATCTGCAGTGATAATGCGCTCCAAAAAGTTTTCACCTTCATTATGATACCGCGCCAAAAGACGAGAGCAGACGTCCATACGATTACGCTTGTGCTCTTCTGTCAACTGTTTGGGCACCCATCTTGCACAAACCTTGTGAAAGCCAAGAATGTCATGAACTATCGAATAGGCTGACCCTTGACTGATGTCTAATGAAGATGCAATTTCTTTTATTGTTAATCTTCTGTAATCGAAAATCATGGCTCTGGCTTCTTCCTGCTTGTCACCACTGGTTGATGCTGACGGTCGTCCTGAGCGCTGAGCATCTGTCACACATGTTCGACCTTCCTTGAACATTTGAATCCACTCACACATACTTCGCCGTGGTAATGCATTATTCCCATACTGAGCACATAAACGCGTGGGAATTTCAGCTCCTTTCACACCTTCTGCCCACAAAAAACGAATCACTGATCTCTGTTCTTTCAGAGTACAAATTGAAAGCGGCGCAGCCATGCTCACTACTCGTGAGCCTAAATAAGCCTCTAGATCTCAGTTTTGCTCGTTATTACAATATATATTATATACAAAGGTGGGCAGGACCGAGTTCCAAAAGGACCGAACTCCAGGAACTCGGTCCTCTTTAAGGACCGTGAGCGGGAAAGTCGGTCCTTTTCTCAGTGAGGACCGAAATGAGGAGCGACGGTCCATTTTTAAGCAATTCCGGACGGTCCGGTCCGGACGGTCTTTTTTAGTGATTTTAGTGTGTTTAGTGATTATTTGAAGTTCTAAAGAAGATGGATCGTTTCCTCCAGAAGACTCAGAAAGAGACTGAGACTGAACTGAAACTTGTTTTAACACCTGGAGGAGACGAAGAATCTACTGATGTTAGTGCTTCAACTTCAAGTCAAGCAACTGGAGCTCCTAGCGGAAGAACTGAACCCGGCAATCCCTGGCCGTACCTGGACAAATACTTTGAATACCTGGGCCCCAAGGGTGAGCAGAACCTGGAGTACAAGTGCTTGCTGTGTTCATCAAGTTTAACACGCCTATCCCATCCAGTGCCGCCGTGGAGAGGCTCTTCTCTTTGGGGAAGGACGTCCTCAGCCATTTTGAAATGCTAGTCTTCTTGAAGGGAAACTCAAGCACTTAACTTAATAACTTTTTTCATCATTTATGTATTGTATTAATTATAATTTACGTTAATAAAATTAAAGATTTCCGGTGTCTTTAATTTCATTTTAATCAAATTTTTCACTTATATTATATATAAGGACCGAGGACCGAGTCGTTCCTAGGTCCTATCTTCAGAAAGGACCGTGACCGGGACCGGGACCGTCGGTCTTTTTTGAGGCCCGGGTGCCCACCTTTGATTATATATACTATATTATCACTAAAATAAAAAGTGCGGATACTTATTGAAGTACCCTCGTGTGTGTATATATATACACACACACACATATATATATATATATATATATATATATATATATATATATGTATATATATATATATATATATATACTGTCCCCGGGTGGTCCAAAAGTTCCTTTATTGAGATTATTGAATTTTAGTTTGTGTGTGTATTGTTTCATATTTCTTTAATATATATATATATATATATGTCGGGTGATTCATAAGCCTGTTACCACTGTAATGGTGAAATATTTTCTGTGTTTCAGATTGTTCATTTGTGAAAATATGGGGTATGGTCAAGGATAGGGTATATGCAACAAAACCTCGTAATGTTAATGATTTAAAAGAAAGAATTTCCACTGTTAATTTCCAATGTGTAATTGTGTAAAAATAACCTCAAATAAAAAACATCACAGGTTACTGTCGTTTGTAGTTATTTTTTATTCACCATACAGTGGTAACAGACTTATGAATCACCCGATATATTATATAATATATATATATATATATAATATATATATATATATATATAATATATATATATATATATATATATTAGTAGCCGATCCAGACCTTTAGCAGAGGGACGTATTAACCTCGGATATTGACCTTGTATTAACCTCGGATATTAACCTTGTATTCACCATACAATTGTATATATTTTTATCCTTAGCATGTGAACTGTCATTGTATTAATAATATTTGTCACATGGACATTTTCATTTTCATATATATATATATATATATATATATATATATAATATATATATATGAAAATGAAAATGTCCATGTGACAAATATTATTAATACAATGACAGTTCACATGCTAAGGATAAAAATATATACAATTGACAAGAAATAATACAGTAATGTCGGAGTTATGTGGAGCTACAGACAGACGTTTTCGTACGAAGAAGTCCATAGCTTAGAGGATAAACGACAGGACTCATGGATAGCTTGGATAATCGGGTTGGTGGATTTTTTAATTCTTTGCATTAGACTGTATTGAGCACGTCTTGTTACCTCCGGGAAGCTCGGGACATTGCGGGTAGCAAACATTTGCAAAGCTGAGCATCTCGGGGGGTAATTTATGTAAGAGTCTAAAAGACCTTTTGTACAGCAAATTTAGAGTTCTGCCAGAACCTTTTTTATAATTCACCCAGAGTTGCCGTCCGTATATATGACTACAGAAAGTACGAAAGAGAGTGTCTTTAGCTTCACTTGTACAGAACCGAAAGTTCCTTATACTCATATTCGCTTTCGCACAAAGGCTTCGAGATTGTTTTCTTATATCCGAGTCATCACTCAAAGAGCTGGTAATAGTTTGACCCAAATACTTAAACTCTTGTACTTCCTCAATTACTTCACCTTTCATTTTAAACCTAATGTCAGCTGGCTGATTATAGCTTTTCGGATGAAATTGCATAACCTTAGTTTTTGTAACATTAAAAAAAAATATGTTTCTGCGAATACACTTCGTAGACTTTTAGTAGCCGATCCAGACCTTTAGCAGAGGGACGTATTAACACCATATCATCGGCATAAACTTTGTTATTTATCCTTGTGTTATCTACACAACATCCCACTGTTGCCTCATTAAGTGAAGCAATTAATCCGTCAATATACACATTAAACAGCATAGGGGAGAGCTTGGAGCTTTGTCTCACCCCGCAAGAGGAGCCAAAATATTCGGATAGTACATTGCCCCACCTAACAGTAAAAGATTGGTGGGAATACCAAAATTTCAATAAATTTAATATGTACATGAGAACCTTCCTGTCTTCTAGTTTTTTAAATAAAGTATTGTGGGGTTCACTCTATCATATGCATTACTCATATCTTGGAAACAGCTATAAATAGTTGAATTACTGTCAATGTATTTAGATATTGTTTTTTTAAGTATATAGATACACAGGTCAGTTGAGTGGGACCTTTTAAAACCAAACTGATCAGGAGATGTCCATAGGTAATCATTTAATCGGAGTAACAAGAGTTTTTCTAGTAGTTTCGAGAAGCAGGAAGCGACATCAATAGGCCTGTAATTGTTGCTGGACAGAATGTCTCCATACTTATTTTTGACCAGGGGCAAGAGATATACCCTCATGAACTCTGCAGGGATATGGCTATGATCAAACATGGCTGATAAGAGCAATGATATATGCAGACATACTACGTCATTGGCATATTTTAAGTGCTCATTCGATAGGTCATCTACCCCTGACGCACAACCAGTCTTTAACTCTTTAATTAACCTCTTTACTTCAGGAACTGACATCAAAGTATTTTCCCTTGTCCCTCCCACAGGCATTTCGCTGCAATCTATTTTAAGATTATCAATACTCACACTGTTAAGAATGTTAGAGTAGTGGATTTTCCACAGCTTTGCAATTTCATCCTCCCCCGACACCCCATCGATTGTCGGAGTGAAGACACTTTTGACACCCGTTTGAGTCTTAACAAATTTCTAAAATTTGTTATTATCGTTATTTATGCGACCTTCACAGGCTTTTGATGCTCAAATAGACTCTTCTTCCTGTTTACATCGCCTTATGTCCGCCTTATACTGACCCCTACTTCTACACATATTCATGTATACTGGTCCTAATCTGGGTCTACCATGAATGCATCACAAATCATAGGCGTCTTTCGATCCCCTCTTCAGAGAGGCAATAAAATCATTCCATCCAGGAATAATCTTAGTATGATAGTTATAAGATTTAATCAGGGGGCTTCCTGCTTCTCTTAACAGGGATACTATCTTACTAAATACCTATCTATGAGTTTACAGTGAGAATCATTTGAGCAAGGATTATTACAGGCAAGATGCAAAATTTCTAAATTATTAAAGCTGTGACCTGTTCTGTCTTTGTATTTTATTCTCTGTTGCATATTAACATTAGACCAATCGACGCGATTATTCTTACCTATTGAATTCTTGCTATGTCGTGTTGCGCATAAATTGGAAAAATTAATTAATAGTTCTAATGGTCTATGATCAGAAAGAAGGAAATCATGCAGAATATGAATTCTAACAATTCGACCCTTTAGATTATTACTAGTGAGACAATGATCAATCCACCTGGTGGTACCACTCATATCACTAACGTATGTAAAATTACCACTGGTTACCCCTATTACATCTACGTCACTTATACTTAATTTGGCCGACTCGCACATGTTACCCAATTCTACAAAGAATTCCGAGTTCACATGCGCGTTAAAGTCGCCCATTATTATACAGTGAGAATATTTGGGGTTATCTGATAATGACTTAATTTTATACAGCAAATCAATGTAGTCATCTAGATTATTGCCATTGTTGTTGTATGGTAAATAGCAGTTTACAATTAATATGCAATCATTGTTCATTTGTAATTCAATGCCTAACAACCTTACACTATCGCCTGTTAAAAATTTTATGTTTTGACAAATTTTTCCTTATTAAGAAAGCAACACCACCAAAAGGCCTACCGTACATTAAGTCATCTGACAAGTCTACTGCTGATGAGGCATGGTACATAAAGTCATCATGGATGGTAGAGAGGAATTTTAGCTCTTGCTTAGGTAGCCAGTGCTCTTGCAGGAGTATCAAATGATGATCCATGACTCCAGATTCCTGGGATCTTGGGAGCATTGCTCCAGTAAATTTGACCATGAGAAAAAGTAAATTTGGGTTTGGGTTTTGTTCATCCGCTAGACGTTATGCAATTTTTTTGCGTATACGTTCTTGTACAAACCAATTTTTTTAAATTACAAATTTAGTTATTTTAAGTTTAGTTGGTAATTCCATATTTAACAATTATTTTTATTTTTTGTTAAGCTTCAATGTTTTGATAATTAAAATTTTATTAAAACGTATATTTTTTTAATATAAAATTATCAGGATTGGACTATGTTCCATTGATCTCTGCCAGGTTTGATAAATTGGCCAGATAATTACTTGTGCGGTTTTAAGTAATCCACCATGACTCTAGAATTGAAAAGTTTAGTTAAGTTTAAACTTACTTTTACTTACTTTAACTTACCTACTTTTACTTACTCTTCCTTACTTTTACTAAGTTTAAAGCACTTACTTTTACTTACTTTCATTGTACTATATTTACTTACTTTTACTCACTTTTACCATACTATATTTACTAACTTTTACTTATTTTGTATTTTTTCAGGTAGTCAATAATCAATAATGGATCCTAATATTGATGAAGTTGGAGAGAAAAGTGAGGGTGTTAAAAGGGGTTACTTTTGTGGTCAATGCAAGAACAAATATTCAAAGAAGCAAAACTGGGAGGAACATTTTAATTCCAAAAAAAATATTTGTTACAATACAAGAGGTCCCAGAGTTTGGGCCCACAGCTTAGATATTGCAGTAAAGAAATACCAGGATGAAGTGCAGCAAAGAGATACGGCAAAGCAGTCATTTAGTTTGTTCACAAAATGTGCTAGTGCTAGACCTCAGAAAAATGAACCAACTTCATCAACTGCTAATCTAGAAAATGAAACTTTTTCACTAGATGTTTCACAGACTGAAGAAAGTGCTTCTCCTCCACCTAAGAAACAAAAGGTAAGTGAGGAATCTGCGCATCAGACTAACAAAACTGCTTTAGAGGAATTTGAAAATTCCCAAATCCAGAAGACATTGAATGCAATTTTGCGCTTAACAAAAGAAACTCACCAAGCTGTTGTGGTTAATAAAGAGAAGAGTCAAAATATGCCTTCAAGTTCAAGTGTTGCATCCAAATCTAATAAAGCAAAAAGCAACAGGCACTAGATCTGCTGTAATGATCACACAGAAAGCCATTGATCAGTGGCCAAGCATACATGGCGGTAAATTCACAACAAATGCCTACATGCAAGGTCTAACATCGTCCACTGTTGCTGCTGCAATGAATAAATAAACTTAAGGTGAGTTATAAACTGTACATTATTGTATTATTATGTTTACCTAAAACAATTTGTAATTGGTATGTCGTCAATTCAAGAGTTTACTATCATTAACCTATCTAGTGGTGTAAGGGGAAAAAAAGTAAATTCAGAGCTGTGCTCCAGTAAATTTTTTCAAATCTGGAGTCATGATCAAATCTGCACCACAGATTTTATGAACATCTACAATTGAATTCCTCACTGACCTTTCGTTATATGAGACTATTTTCAACAGGTTATCCGCCATGACTGATAGAAAACTTATTAATCTGATTATTACTATACACAGTACAAATTTCAGGCATTACCGTTAGGGCGCCTATTATTAAGATTATTATGATTATTATTATTATTTATTATTATATATATATATATATATATATATTATATATATATATATATATATATATATATATATATATATATATATAGCCGCACCTAATGCAACAGCTCAATGAAGACGATCCGGACAGACGTGAAGAGTTTTGTGAATGGTATGTAAAGATGTGATGATAATGAAGGCTTCGAAGACAGAATTCTCTAGACCGACGAAGCTCAGTTTAAATTGAATGGTCAAGTTAATAGGCACAATTGTGTTTATTACAGTCCCCAAAATCCTTATCTGGTGGAAGAACAGGCAATAAACACACCAGGAATAACCGTATCGGGTGGGATATCATCTTTTGGAATTTTTAGGCCTGTGTTTTTTTATGGATCGGTGTAGCGACAATTACTTAGAAATTTTACGTGCCAATATTGTGCCAGTTACAGGGTTTACAAAATTTTGATTCCATAATTTGGATGCAAGATGGAGCTCCACCTCATTATGGACGAAACGTCAGACAATTCTTGGACGAAACATTTGATATGTGGATTGGAAGAAGAGGAATTGTTGAATGGCCACCAAGGCCTCCAGACTTAACTCCTTGTGACTTCTCGCTATGGGATCTCTTGAAAGATAAAGTGTTCCATTCAAAATCTTGAAGTTTAGAGCATCTCAAAGACAGAATAAAAGATGAATTCCAGGCTTTGGCAAATAATCAAGAACTTTGCAAGAAAATATGTCATTGTGTTTATAAACGCTGTCAAGCTTGTTTGTACAACAGAATGGAGGCCATTTTGAACATTTAACTTAGCCTGTGCAATTTAGGGTGGAGCGAAAAATACGTTTTTTCTAGTATGAAGTTCTAATAGTGATTAAAAGTTGCATTTAGTGGACGATATATACCTGCCAAAACATGAGTTCATTTGTTTAATATTTTCAGCTGCCACCAGGGGGCTAAAGTTAACACAATTTTGGGTAAAAAGGAAAAAAATGCTTCTATTTTAGGTTTATCAAACTATTATAAAATTTTAACTTAAAATGATCTAATAGTTTGATTAAGATTCTTAAATGATAAGAATTCGTTTTGTAAAAATGCCTTTTCATATGCTTAATATCTTCAGCTGCCACAAGAGGGCTGAAGTTAACTTAAAAATGACAATTGAATATGATTCTGTATTTACTTGAAAAAGGGAACAGTAATAAATTAGGATGTCTCTCCTCCTTTATACTGGCTTGAGACAGTTAAGAAACGTTATTTGCCTTAGCGGAGTTACCACCCTTTCCCCAACCAACCTCCCTCTAGAAAGGGTTCTTGCTGAAGACTATTTAGTAATTTGCTTTTGTGTCCAATTTTGGCTGTTTTTTCCTTGATTCTAATGTAGCACGAATCCAACCGTCTCTGTTTGTAGGTCCGCAGACTGATCCAGCAGCGTCTGTAACGAGCTTGACGCATCTCTCTACGGCTTGTGTATGACATGGAAACTGAAATAATTCTGAATGAAGAGTAGTACCATGTTTGATGCATGATTCAATATCATCAAGAGAAACTCCTTTGGTTATCGGTGGTTCTGCTATCTGAAAATTTTGCCACATAATGAGATCTGTATAGTCTTTGGCATAAAAATTTATTTCTGGCACCTTAAAATACCTGATAACATCTGTTTCTTGAATGCATGCCCTTGCTTTTATGATACGCCTAAATCCCAACTGACGCACATGCTCCCTTTCATCACCTATCATTGCAATGAGAATGTTTTCTTGATTTGCGTAATATGCATTTCGCTGAATGACTGAGTCATGTACTCTCCTAAGCTCTTCACGGAGATACCGGCTTCTTGCAATCATATGCCACATATGTTTAGCACCATATTGGCATAATGGTTTACGCTTTATCTGAAACCACATTGGTGCGTATACCCTAACAATGAAAGTAGCTAATTCTTGTAAATTGCCTGAAGGATTCTCTGTGCTTGCATATAACCGCAGAGTCCTGTTTGCTGTGGTGAGCCACCTTGAATGTGATATATTGCCTGGACTCTTATGACTAAGACTCTTTGAGAATGTTCCACTTGATATAGCCTTGTGAATTTCAAGAAGGTATTTCTGGTCAGTACTTATGTCATCTACATCAACTTCACACATGTCCTCTTGAATTTCAATGGGTTTGAAGTTAACTATGGGAAGCTTTTCACAGTCTGAAAGTGCTCGGCCAATTTCTCCTGAAAATGCTCTTGGTCCAGTAGTGGTACCATCCAAGTGATGAAACAGATGGCGCAATGGAAGTTCATTAAGGTGTAAAAGGCATATCAGCCACTGCAATGGCTTATTAAAGGCTTCTTCCAGTAATCTTATTGTGCCTCCAATACTACCAGTGTTAACCACTGTCGAATCACAGCCAACTGCAACGATGTTCCCTATATCAACATTCCTTTCTTTCAAGCAATTCACTAGCGCTGTGCAAATGTATTTAGCTTTGCCACTGGAAGGTGTTACATGTGCAAAGTACAGAGAGTGTGGTTCAGATATTATGCTGATATGCTCTTCGCGTTTGGTTCTTTGATGGTTAGAGCCATCACTCTCCTGGACTTGAATCATTGTTTTATCCTTTCTGCCATCAAAGTATAATCCCCGCATGGTTTTTGGCTCTCCTATCTGTTGTAGTTCCTTTCTCTGTTTTTGTCTTTCACGTCTTAGCTTACTTCTGTCTATAATATTCCCTTTGTCTTCGGGAGTAACAATTTTAAGATCTGCCAATACTGCAGAAGCAATAGCAGCCCCAGCTCTGTCCGACATTTTAAATCTATCACAAGTAATTGCTAATGAAGGCAGTGGCTCACGCATCTGTTGTTCTGATATTACATATTGAGTCGAGGTTGTATCTTCCTCATTATCTTCAGATATCTCTTCTAGTTGTTGAAGTTCACTTGTCTCTGTTTCGATTTGTAAGTTGGACGTATTGGTTATAGCAGCACTAGTTGTTTGTGAGGATTCCAGACGTGCTTTTTCCATTTCATTTCGATGTTCTCTTGCATGTAATCGTCTTATGTGTGCTATGTCAATGCTTCCTATCACCATTATTCTGCGTGTTCGTTGGTCATTTAAAAAATCCTGCTCTTTTGGAGGGACTTTTTTACTCTTTTCACATGAGCATCTCCTAAACTCCTTACATTTGCAGGTGCAGATGTCAAACAAAGTGCATTTTGAAGAGTTTTCAAATTCTTCAAGCTGATTTTTGTACTTAGGCTGATCCTTGCGTGACTTGTATGGCTTTAATAAGGACCTGTATTTATCATGGTACACTCGCATCATCTGTAAAACGCGTGTATGTGAAACTATTGGCAAAGAGGCCTTCTTCCAAATATTTTCTACCTTTTTGGAAACTGCCTCTGCTATTTCAGAAAATGAAGGCTCCTTGTTATTCATCTGCTCCTTGTTATTCATCTGCTCCTTCACTAAATGTTCTGTGAACAGGTAATCTTTCAGAATGCAGTTATAAGTTCCTAGTTGCATATCACTCATCTCACAAGGTACTTCAAATATGGCACACTTCATATGTTCTCTAGTGAAATGTTTATATTTAGTATTTGATGCCATAATATTTTTAAGAAAAATTCACAATCACAAAATATCCTGTAACATCAAAACATTATATAATTAATATATATAATATATTTATAAGTATATATAATATATTACATATAATATATAATATATTATATAAATAAACTAAAATTATATAATACATTATAACAAGCATTTTATAATAAAATCAATATTATCTCTATATAAATCACTTTAAAATAAAGTTTTATAATATTCCGATCATATTAAAAAACTCTCCGATCAACTGAGCGACTAGGCCTACTACCTAAGAAGACAAGTGTTAACACACTGTTCTAATGACTCACAGAAAGAAATTCCTTCACACCAAAACCCTCCCCCACAACCCTCCCCAAACCCTTCCCCACAACATTCATTCAGTGTAGTCTCAACATGACTCAGTTACTCTAAATTGTGTTAAATTCAGCTCTCTTGTGGCAGCTGAAGATATTAAGCATATGAAAAGGCATTTTTACAAAACGAATTCCTATCATTTAAGAATCTTATTCAAACTATTAGATAATTCTAAGATAAAATTTTATAATAGTTTGACAAACCTAAAATAGAAGCATTTTTTTCCTTTTTACACAAAATTGTGTTAACTTTAGCTCCCTGGTGGCAGCTGAAAATTTTAAACAAATGAACTCATATTTTAGCAGGCATATTTCGTCCACTAAATGCAACTTTTAATCACTATTAGAACTTCATACTAGAAAAAAAGTATTTTTCGCTCCACCCTACAGTGTGCATTTCATTTTCATTCATTCCCATTCTTGTTGCAATTACATTTGTTATTTGCGTGTACATTTTTTGGTAATCATAAATATAAAAGTAAAATATGCTTTTTGCATTTTTTCTAGTGAGAGCTTCAGAGTATTGCAACAAAAAATTCGGTAAAGGAACTTTTGGGCCACCCTGTATATATATATATATATATATATATATATATATATAAGTGTGAGAGTGTTGTGACAGTTACTAGTTGCTGTTTCAAAAGGTATTACTTCAAAAGTTACTTTCGAAATTTTTTCTGGTTTTAGTGAGCATCTGATTCTGATAAAAATACTTTCCCGAACAAATGATATTTGCCAAAATTGTTCATTTGTTTCAAATTGATTGCGATTTGACGAATAAACAAGAAGATTTTATCATATTAACATCAGATATATGTTGTCAATAAACTTGCTCTGTGCACAATATGTACAGCTGCCCACATATGTAATGTTCCTCGCCTCACAGGCGACTCCGTGCATGTGGCAACGCCGCAGTGATAGTCAAGGTCCCTCAACTGCGGGAAGGTGGGGTGGAGGGGGGCAACCGAGTCCAACAAAATATAACACAGACATATATATCTAAAGGACAATTGAATGTGCATTCATTGACATACAGGTAATTATATTGTAATATCTGTGTTCATAAAGATAAACAATTAATATGAGCGTATACAGCGTTGAACTCCATGTAGTTTACTAGACTTATACAGTAATAAGGTTCCATTATGATTACTGCAAGTCTATATGAACAGCTACCACAATACAACTTTTGATATACTAGTGAATTTGAACCAAAAATAGACATTACACAACCATTTACAATTACATTACAATAGTTTATAATATTTAGAGATTAGCTAGTCGGGGAAAATGTAAATTTATGGACAACTTAACTTATTATGCTTTGCCATCTTTGTGAATGTAATTTTTTTTATATAATTATACTTTCAAATGAGTATAAATTATCGTAATGTTTTTTGGTGTTCAATTTTCTGTAAATATAGATTTTGTTTTGTAATGAAAATTTTAAAATTTCAAATAATCAGTAAGAGAATCAGTTCAATTTGGCCATTGCCAATGCCCCAAAAATGGCCGATTCTGCCAATGCCGATGAATCAGTACACCACTAGTTTTTGTTGATTTTGCTAATTTTGAGGGCCAGGTTCTTTACTGGTAAATATACTATTAAATTTTATGTAATAACATGTTTTATAGATTTAATGACTCAAACATGTTCTTTATACCCTCGTGTAATCGTAAGTTTCTTTAAAAATATCATCTTATTTGTTAAACTTTAATACAAAAAATGTCTCATCTTCTAATTTTCTTTTTACAGATAAGATAGTATAATGTCTCCAAATAAAGAAATTTCATACAAGAATAGGTTGAAAATTATTGTTCTCCATAAAAAAGGCAACACTCAAATACGAATAGCTGCTAAAGCTGGAGTATCATTGTCTACTATTTCCAAAACATTCTCACCACTCACAAACTGGGGATCTGAAGAACAAAACAGGTTGAGGATGGGAGCGAAAAACATCTTAAAAGGATGATGAGTATATGATAATGATGAGCAAGGGTAATAGAAAGAAGACTGGTGGGTGGGGAAGGGGAATGAGGCGAGTGTGGAGGTTGGTTGTGTAATGTCTATTTTTGGTTCAAATTGTATTGTGGTAGCTGTTCATATAGACTTGTAGTAATCATAAGGGAACCTTATCTATACTAATAATTGTGACGGTCGAACTGCCTGCGAACTTTCTTTCTTTGTTTCTAATGGCCGGCCAAACCACTGGCCAGATTTGGATGAGACTTGGGGGGATAGGGATAACTGAGGTTTTATATATATATATATGAGGTTATATATATATATATATATATATATATATATATATATATATATTTTAACTGCAAACAAAGCACATTATGAATTAATGTAAAGAACGATGCTTATGTAGAAGAATGTCCGCACAAGATGAGGAGAAAGAACGAACAAATGAAAAATGAGGCACCTCCCAGGAATCGAACCCGAGATCATCTAATTGCCGGTCGGACATGCTAACAGCTACACCAAGGTCCCCAATCAGTCAGGAGTCTGACTGATTGGGGACCTTGGTGTAGCATTGATAAAGGACTTTAACGCCTCTGTAACGAAAGATGAGGAACAGACACAGATTTTGCTTCAGGTCGTTGAGGATCATCGTAAGTAGTATGATGGCAGAAGGTATGAGGAAGTTGGGGTGCTCTGAAATCCTGCCCCTGGAGGGGCCCCGCTGAAGGCCTTCGCCTTCGTTATGAGGGTCCCCTTACTTAAGTTCCTCACCCCAAATGGGGTCTCACCGTCCTTAATGAAGGGTATTTGGCCCCTGAGGGGCCCCTTGCGGGGACCCCCCCTCCTCCTTGGGAAAAAAGGTCTCTCTTCACCTTCCTTCCAAAAAAAAAAAGAAAAAAGAAAAAAGAAATCCTCGCCTTCCTCCGAAAAAAGAAAAAAAAAAAGAGAAAAAGGATTCGTCTTCACCTTCCTTGAAAAAAAAAAAAAAAAAAAATCACCCTCGCCTTCCTTCATGAGGGAAAAAAAAAAATTCCACCTTCTTGGTCTTTTATGAGACGGACAAAATCAAACAAGCAAAAACAGACAAAACCAACAAACAAATACAACAAAGACAGAGTTTGGTTTAATACTTGATTTTCAACTTATACCATTAAACATTAAAACTGAAAAATTAAAATACCTGAAAAAGGGTTCAATCGTTCAATCGACATAACGAGTGTAAACAACCTCGAAACATATTATATTCTAATACCACATTACCTACTCAAATGTAATTCAATTTTTATGTCAACAAACTGCGAACATCACAAGAAACAAAATCAGGTTAAACATATTTTAATTCAAAAGCAGATTCTTTGTTTAATATATGTATTATGAAAAATAAAATGAAGGTTTATTATTTTAATTTAAATAAATTAATTTCTCTCTTTTTTAAGGGAAACTGGCATATTTTCAACCGCTCTGAATCAAATACAAGAACGTTTTATACATTCATAATACATACTTATTTGTTTATTTACTTTTAAATATATAGTTTTCTGTTGTTTACATCGCTATATATCAACACATTCACATGACAACTTCTGGTTTCTGAACTATTAATTTTACTGCACATCAAATTTCGTTATAAAATTGCGTGTGTTAAAAGAACATCAAGTTGCGTAATGCGGCTTTAAAACTAAAACATCAAAGCTGTTTTCCTCCTCTAAACATCCACTTAAATATTATTGCTAATATTGATTTATTGTTATTATTACATATATATGTACACGTGTTAAGAGTATTTAAATTAAATATATTGATTTCAATTCCCTTCGTAATAAAAGCATCTGGCAACTCTACCCCAATCTTGCTACATTTTTCTTACAGTAACTGTTTTCAGAGTAGTAATTAAGTTTAACTTTCTTCTAACGACTATTAGTTGCTACTAATCTTATTATTATTATTATCATATATATATATATATATATATATATATATATATATATATATAGAGGATAATAGAGGAGGATAACAACATCCAAATAAGAAGGTTTGGGAAAAAAAACTTTCTTAATAGATGCAATTAAAGAAAACGGGATGTCGAGTTTGTGGAAGTTGGCATTTTTAAATAGATTCAGTGGGAAATAGGTACTGAAAGTTGAGAGATTTTTCATCAAGAACCTTTCTAGTTGCAGTCTTAGTTAGCGCCTATTCACATTACTTTAATTATCATTTCTATAATTTATCGACTTTTCACAATTCCTCATAATTCTCATAATAAACGTATTTGTTTTCACTTTTCTTTCACACCAGTCAGTCGCAGTATTTACATCAATCACACAGAATGTATATTAGGGTGTGTCAATTTTGGGGGTGAAATGACTAAATTGAAAATCATGTGATTTGGTAGCAATTTAATGTAATCATTTGGCATACAAAATAATATCCTTGCTTCAAAAACAATAAAAAATAACTCCTACCTACATCAATTTTAATTAAAAAATTCCTTTTTTACGTAAATTCGTAACAAAATAACAAATGTGCGCAAACATCCTATCAACATTTAAAGTGGCAATAAGATATCATTCAGCGTCTTTATTTGAAAGTAACCAATGCAGTCATGTCCTTTTTGCTGCGGTTCCTTGACATCAGCATTCGGCTTGCTACTTGCGCTTTGATGTAGCCTTCTCGCCTCTCGTGACTGTAAACTTGACTAGCTGCTTCTGTGACCATTTTCACACATCTCTCCACACTCTGAGTGTGAGAAGGCCACTTTGGCACTTGCATTGGGGCCTCTTTAAGTTGTGTTAAATCTTTGTTTGTTATACATGTTGTCAGTGGTGACTCCAAAACTTCCGAACTCAAGTTAACTAATTCTGACAATTTCGTGGCATTGACGTTTATCGGAGGTACCTTCCTTGCCTGAACAGAGCAGTCTCCCAGCTGGTCATCATCTAGTGATGTTCCTCTAAGCTTTAGAATGATTTCCACAGCCTCAGTTCGCTCTTTGGTACATTGGCTGCAGAGTATTGCTTGCAAAACTGCCTCTGGCCTAGCATACCAAGCGGACCTTCTCACCACAGGTAACACGATGTCCACCACTACTTTCCTTTGGGTTCTCAGTAGCTGTAATTGAAACAAGATGTGGTTGGGCCCCTCCATCCACATTGGATTAAGTTTTACATTGAACCAGTGAGGGAGATAAAACCCAATAATAAATTCAACAATCAACATCAAATTCTGTAGCATTTTGCCCTTCAGTGCATGTTTGGAAACCCAAATCCTGCAGAAACGAATCGCTGTAGTTAACCAACGACTGTGACTTACGGGTCCAATCTCCAAGAGAGCCAGATTTTAAGGCAACTCTCCTGATCTGATTGCTTGAACAATACGATAAGCGTAAGATTGATCCGTGCTGAGGTCTTTGATAACTTCTTCAGACAACACTGGAAGGGGAGGGCCTACTTCGACCTTTTGAAATTTTGTATTTATTTCTAATTCCGTTGCTTCATCTAGCATGTTACCAAGGGGGTCTGACCACTTGTTGTTGCTCTTTGTAGGACCATCAAGTTCCTGGATGAGACGACGAAGAGGTAGTTTTCCTGTATGCAAATCACATACAATCCAAACAAGCCTTCTTCCAAGTTTTTTCTCTAAATGCGTCATAACACCGCCCTGCCATCCAGTGTTCACCGCAGTTGAGTCTCCACCAACGGCCTGCAGTGAACTGTCAAGTCTTCTTTCTTGAAGCCAACATATTATTTGATCAGCAATTGCCTCTGCATGTTTCTTGCCTTCTACTTCTGCTTCAGGAAGAAAGTGAAACAAATAGCGGCCACCAGGTTCGGAACACACAGAGTAGTGTTCTTCTTTGATGAGACCGGGAAACTTTCTGTCCATTCCCTCTACCTCTAGGTCTAGTCTAGGAGAACTTTTGTGTCATCTCTTCTTCCATCAAACAAAAGGCAAGAGAGACCTTCCTCCTTCAAATCTTTTTCATGCTGATCAGATATTTCCTTCATTATTTTTTCTTGTGCTCTTCTTATCTTATTATGATCTATCACTTAGGATGTATCCTCTCGGCTGATGAGGCCTGCATCTATCCAAGCGGCAGTGGCAATCTCTGCAGTCTCTCGTAGCCCCGTATGGTGGCGAATACTGGCAAGGGCAATGTTTGAGATGTCTTTAGTGTTGTATTTCATTCTCTTCGGCGAAGGTTCAGATGGCATTTTGGAGCTATCATCTGATGTTGCTTCTTTCTGTTCATCTAAAGAGCTTTCAAAGAAGTGAGAAACCTCTTGATAGAGCTCTTCATCTCTTTGAGTGGCTTCTTCACTCTTCTTTTTCTTCCTTTCTTCCCTCTCTCGGATTTTCTATTTTTTCTTAGCAATAACAATCTGTTTTTTGGTTTCTGAATAATCTGCCGAACCAATCTGCATACTTCCTTGGCCTCCTGCCTTTGTTCTCTGCGCCTTTATGAAAGCCAGCTCCAAAACAGGGCTCTTCTTCTCACGAGGACAGCGACAATCAATGTGAGAGTGAGGTTTTCTTCTGCATAAGGGAGAACAATTGGCTTCAGAACACAACTCTATGGGACACTGGCAGTTAAAAATGTCAAGAAGAGTATCAAGTGTGTGCAGAAATTTATTTTTATTTGCTAGTTTTCCTTTACCAAGTGATGTCTCAACTGCTTTGTGCCACAGCTTTGTTAATTTTAGCTCAATAGTTCTATACTGATTGAGTACAGGTGGTTTGAATAACACATTAGCTTTTTTCCACTGATGCAGAAGAGGGGGGAATCATGTCCCTTATGAGCTCTTTCTCTTTGTAGTTCCTTCTATCCTTTGTATTTTGTTCACGAAGGAGTAACCCTAGTCTCAGCATGTCTCGCACTGTTGGTAGTTCTGATACGGGAAGCTCCTTGCCTGTACCGACTAACAGGCTCAAGTGGCATGACGACTGACCTCTTGTCTTCAATTTTGGCATCTTAGGAATATCTGAAAAGAAAGAAAAACATTTAAATATTTTATATCAATTACGATATTTCAAAGTTTAGTCATTCGATGTTCTAAAATTCAATAAAAAAATATTTCATGGGATTACAACATAATTAGACAAGAATATGATAATAACACTGGCCAACAAAATGAAACTTTTTTTCTCATCACAAACATGATCACACTTTTCTTAATGCATTTTTCGCGCTGATTCCGAATCTGGTTTTATTTTTTTTCTAGCACGTAGAGTTATATAGATACACTGGTTTTGATATTTTTAAGTTTTTGATATTGCTATAAGAAAGTTTATGGATGTATAGATCACACTTAGGAATGCTAAACAACAAATACATCATATACTTTATTCAATGTACTTATAAATAAAGAATATATACATTATTTTATTAAAAGCGCTGTGAGTGTGATTTCCTTTTGTAAATTTGGCCTGGATTGTCACGATACAGCATCCAACAATGGTCCGCCATCATGCTTTCATTCCAATATCCTTGGTAGCGCTTCTCCATCATCTGAATATCTTGATGGAAGCGCTCTCCTTGCTCGTCACTCACTGCACCAAGGTTTTCAGGAAAGAAATCTAAGTGGGAATGCAGGAAGTGAATTTTTAACGACATTCGACACTCCATTTCTTTGAAGGCATCAAGGAGGTTCTTGACTCCATCCTTATACGCAGGTGACTTGTTGCTTCCAAGAAAGTTTTCACATATCCATTTGAACGCCAGCCAAGCCTTCAATTCCAGCGGACTTAGGACTTTTTCAAATTCAGTGTCATTCAAAACCTCCCTTATTTGTGGCCCAACAAAATTCCTTCCTTCAATTTTGCTGCAGTAACCTTCGGAAATTTCCTTGAAAGGTATTGGAACCCTTCAGAATTGACTTTACCCATTGCTTTAACAAAATTCTTCATTAAACCAAGTTTAATGTGAAGAGGTGGCAGATAGATCTTTTGGGGATCCACTAAAGGGACAGACTGGACATTGCTTATCCCTGGGACATATGTATACCTAAGTGGCCAGTCACTTTTGGTGTAATGTTCTATAGTGGCGCGACTGTCCCACAGGCAAAGGAAACAACAAAATTTTGTGAATCCTGACTGCATACCCATAAGCATTCCTATAACTTTTAGATCGCCACAAACATTCCATTGATGACTGTCGTATTTGATTGCCTTAAGTAGTATATCCATATTGTCATATGGCTCTTTTAGATGGATGGAATGGGCAATGGGGATGGATGGTGTTGGTTTACGTCGTCGTCGTTGGCCTAGGCAAGCTACGGCTTGGGACCGTAGCGCATCTATCCGGTATAGGTTAACCTGGATGATGTAGCCATAAGCACTGCCGCTAGTTAAGTGCCAACCAGTGATTATCTCACTAGCCGTATTGAGTCCGTTAGGCGAAACTGCGACAGTACCAAAGGTGGAAAATATAACCATTGGTTTTCTATTATTTATTTGTAAAATGGACATGGTATTAGATTAAAATAAATATTTGAATATAAATAATTAACTGACAATTGTGATATATAATTAATTATGTTTACATACAATAAAATAATATAGTATACATAAAATTAGTATTAATGTGGTTCACAATTGAATTATAATGGGGTAACTAATTTAAAATGAATTTAACTATTCCGAAATTCAAGACGGTAAAATTAACATTTATCTTGAAACTAAAATAAGAGTATTCACTACAATGGCATTATATTACCATTATGCAAAAGAACTGCTTTCAGGCTTCTCTGCGACGAATCAATAAAGAGGCGCCACTCAGATGCCACATACGTCTGAGGTATGGCTGTAAATAGTCCATTGATGTCATGGCAATAACAGAGAGGACCGTCTACTGAAAAGAATGCTGTTAATTCAAAATTCCGCTTTCGGTAGTAACTAATACGAACATTGTTCTCAAGTAAATTGTTCTCCTTTAGTCTTGAGGCGAGAAGCTCTGATTTCTCTTTAGACAGCGATAAGTCTCTGACAAGATCATTCAACTGTCCTTGGGTTAACTTTTTAGGCTCTAAATGTCTACCTTCAAAAGTGTACTCTGGTTCTGTAGATGGTCCGGAAACGCCAGTTGCACCTTCATCACTTTCCATGTCATCTATGATAGAATCTAGCCTATCACTTGGGGGAATTGGAATGGTCAATGTTTCATCATGTTTTACTGGTCTACGTGCTGAATCCAAGTTTGGATATACAATCTGGTGTTTGTTCTTGGCAGAAAACCCCATTAAGTTCACACTACAAAAATAACAGTCTTCATGATGATCTCTCGGCTCCCTCCATATCATGGGTATGGCAAATGGCATTGAAGCTTTCTTTTTGTTAAGCCAATCACGTAATCCATTTGAACAGCCAGAACAGATTTGATGTGGCGCCCATGGTTTATCTTGGTCACCTAGATGGCAACCAAAGTATAGCTTGTATATCTTCTTAATGTCGGTTGTAATACTTCGTCGCTGTGTTTTAGTTGTCAACTGGCCGCATACGAAACAGAACTTGTCGGGGTCATTCTTACATTGTCGAGGCATGTTGACTGACCTGAGCAAACTATAAATTAAAAAAAAATGTACACCAACTTGACACAACAAGTTCTTGGACTGGACTGATCTTTTGACACACAAAGCACGGCGTTGTTGCCTGAATCACAATGCTGCTAGACGTAAAAGCTCACACCTGAAATACATAAGATGTATAATTAAGATAATTGAAATAAATAAGATGAATAAACTAAAAAAACACAATAAAATAAACACAATCAAATGTTGAAATAGTATTTTGCCTATTTAAAATGGTTAAATCTGTGTAGTTATATATATGCCTTCATCTTGAAAACTATACGTGCTAGAAAAAATCTGAATGCAGTTTTGGAATCAGCGTGAAACATGCTATCCAGCCACCACAAATTTTACTCTGATGAAAAATCTTTGTTGACCAGTGTAATAAATAAATGTAATAATCAATAATCCATACTTACAGTTAAACTGTGGTATTCGTCCAGTAGAATAACTATGAAGTAGGTACAAGAGCAACAACAGCAAACCACCGTCTATGACATCTAAGAGGCAACTGAGGACTGAGAGTGAGGGACAGTTCTATTCATGTTGTGACTTGTACATTGTACAACAACTATATGACCTTGAAAACACTCCATATGCGATCAGTGGGATAATTCTGTGACAGATGAATAGTTAATCAATTTATGTTCTATTATTTAGTGAAAGAGTCAATTTCTGAAACTTTAAGGTAAAATTGATGTAGGTAAGGGATATTTTATTTCATTTTGGTTGGCCAATTTCAAGTTTTGACATGAAAAGACTATATTTTCACTACCAAAATTGATTTGAAAAAAGTTGACAAAATTGACACACCCTAATGTACATCCTTATTGTTTTTGTCACTAGCTGTACCAAACATGTCTTTGCAAACTGAAGCGTACCGTTATACAACGTTTAAAATGTTATAATTTAATACTTTATGATATCAGATCTCGTATGAAAAACATCATTTTCTGTACAAATGGCCACAAAAATACTTTCAATCCTAATATATGTACTTATAGAACGCACCATACGCCTTTTCACCTGTATTAAAAACGTAAAACTGAAAGTTGTATCATCGTGCAATCTTCGATTCTGCGAAGACGTAAGTGAGCCCTAACATTTAATTTAAAATTATTTAACAGATCATTCGAGGGAACTGGACATCGATCTCATTATAACTTCTGCCTCAAAATAACCCGCCATGCATATTTACACGAGTCGAATTTAAATAAATATATATATATATTATATATATAAGGAGTTTCTATGTGGCATTCCAACAGAAGACAGGAAGTGTCTGAACCCTTTTTCTCCCATCACTTGCCTCCTCACCTGGCCTTTTTATATGTCTCGTCTACCCTGTGAGCAGTCCAGCATACTCTCAAACACGTGCTTCTCACTATATTCCTAACTACACACGCATGCATCTTACACACTACACAGTCTTTTCAAAAAGGTGTAATTTCAGTAGTCTCGGAGATTCGCGATTGTCCCCTCCTTCCTGCCTGCTTCGTATATATTACCAAACAAATCTTTCTACAGTTTACAGGTTTCCTCATTGTCTAAAATTTATAAAGTTCTCTCTTATTGCTTTCCTTATTGTAAAGAACATCACAACCGATTTTTAAATAGTATTTAAGTATTATGTTGAGCAACATAGCTAGATAACCCCGCCACAGCCTAGTTTCTTAGCATAATCATGAAACATGAAACAAGATATATATATATTTATATTTATATATATATATATTATTTTATATATATATATATATATATATATGGCAAAAGTAGTTTGAAGATTTATTCCATCTCACAACTGACTATAATTATACACTTTAGAGGAGCTTGCAAATTGCGTATATTTAGACAAAAAGTATTAGGTCTTACGCTGATTTCATGTCAATATCAGCATGCGGATCTTTTCCGTTTGACTGCCGCCATTGAAACATAAGAGGTGACTGCCCCCTGCCTTCTTTACTTAGCCTTATAAGGCTAACTAACGAAATATCACGACCTAACCTAACCAATCGTTAGGTCAACTGTACGACCTGACGATTGGTTAGGTTAGGTCGTGATATTTTTGTTAGTTAGCCTTATAAAGCTAACTAAAGAAGGCTGGAGTTTAATTATGTTTCAATGGCGGCAGTCAAACGGAAAAGATCCCAGCATGCTTCACTGCCCTATATATTTCTCTCAGTAATTGTTTTCAGACTACTAGTTAAGTTTAACTTTCTTTTAACGACTATTAGTTGCTACTAATCTTATTGTTATTATTATCATAATATATATATATATATATATATATATATATATATATAAAACAATATCCAAATAAGTAGGTTCGAATAAAAATACTTTTTTAATAGATGCAAGTAAAGAAAACGGGATGTCGAGTTTGTGGGAGTTGGCATTTTTAAATAGATTCAGTGGGAAATAGGTACTGAAAGTTGAGAGATTTTTCATCAAGAACCTTTCTAGTTGCAGCCTTAGTTAGCGCCTATTCACATTACTTAAATTATCATTTCTCTAATTTATCGACTGTTCACAATTCCTCATAATTCTCATAATAAACGTATTTGTTTTCACTTTTCTTTCACACCAGTCAGTCACAGTATTTACATAATCAGACAGAATGTACATGCTTATTGTTTTTGTCACTAGCTGTACTAAACATAGTTTTACAAACTGAAGCGTACCGTTATACAACGTTTAAAGTGTTATAATTTAATACTTTATGATATCAGATCTGTATAAACAACATCATTTTCTGTACAAATGGCCACAAAAATACTTTCAATCCTAATATATGTACGTATAGTATGCAAGATACGCTTTTCCATCTGTATTGAAAACGTAAAACTGAAAGTTGTATCATCACGCGATCTTCAATTCTGCAATGACGTAAGTGAGCCTTAACATTTAATTTAAAATTATTTAACAGATCATTCGAGGGAACTGCACATCGATCTCATTATAACTTCTGGCTCATAATAACCCGCCATGCATATTTACACGAGTCGAATTTAAATATATATATATATATATATATATAATATATATATATATTATATATATAATATATATATATATAAGGAGTTTGTATGTGGCATTCCAACAGAAGACAAGAACTGTCTGAACCCTGCTTCTCCCATCACTGTCCTCCTCACCTGGCCTTTTCACATGTCTCGTCTACCCTGTGAGCAGTCCAGCATACTCTCAAACACCCGCTTCTCACTATATTTCTTACTACACACGCATGCATCTTACACACTACACAGTCTTTTCAAAAAAGGTGTAATTTCAGTAGTCTCGGAGATTCGCGATTGGCCCTCTCCTTCCTGACTGCATCATATATATTACCAAGCAAGTCTTTCTACAGTTTACAGGTTTCCTCAGTGTCTAAAATTTATAAAGTCCTCTCTTATTGCTTTCCTTATTGTAACGGACATCACAACCGATTTTTAAATAGTATTTAAGTATGATGTTGAGCAACATAGCTAGATAACCCCGCCACAGCCTAGTTTCTTAGCATAATCATGAAACATGAAACAAGATTATATTAATATATATATATATATATATATATATATATATAATATATATATATATATATATATATATATATACACGGTGTCCAAAAAAACTAAACACGCAAATTAATAACATGTATGCGTTCTCGTAAGTTTGAATATAATAATTAAGATTTCTTATTCCAATAAATTTAATGCAAAATTATATTTTTATTTGAAAAATTGTTCAATATGGGAACCATTTTGTTCTATACACTTAACCAAACGCGATCGCCACTCGTCCACGCACTAGTCTACATAATTTTGTGAAACTCTTTCCCAACCATTAATGAGTCTCCGTCTTAAATCATTTAAATCTTCAATATTCTGCCCAGGTATGTAAACCTTAGAAGATAGAGCTTCCCATATGCCATAATCCATTGGTGTAAGGTCAGGGCTATTTGCTGGCCAATTTGCTGCCTTTTATAACAATGAAGATTTAAATCATTTTTAGCAATGTTGAAAACACTTCCACGAGAAATTCCAAGTTCATGGGAAATCTTACGACTGCTGAGATGTGTACCAGGATTATTTTCTTGACTAAGAATGAGTGCTTCGATCTATCGAATATTTTCCTCAGTCCTTGCGGAACGAGGACGCCCGCTTCCTTCACGTCTATCTGCCGAACCAGTTTCATCTATTTTTTTTATCAGATAGTTCACGCCAGATTGTGTCCAATCTTTATTAGGAAACTCTTGCATCATTCTTCTTGCACGCCATCTTTTAGATAATCTTAAGTTTTTGATTAAAATTTTGTCTTCTTCATCATATGACGGCATCAGGGGTCACTCAAACCTCTGGAAAATAAAAACGTTAAATTGCAAGCTCCATTTATATTATACCAAAATGATAAATTATATGAACATATCTCAATAATTATTAATATTATTATAAATATTATTCATTATTATTATAATTATTAACTATTATGTTCACATTTCAAATTCTAAAAAAAATTATAGCTTATTAAAAAACGGAGTCCAAAAAATCGGCGTGTTTAGTTTTTTTTGGACACCGTGTATATATATATATATATATATATATATATATATATATATATATATATATATATATATATATATATATATATATATATATATATATATATATATATATACACGGCAAAAGTAGTTTGAAGATTTATTCCATCTCACGACTAACTATAATTATACACTTTAGAGGAGTTTGCAAATTGCATATATTTAGACAAAAAGTATTAGGTCTTACGCTGATTTCATGTCACTATCAGCATGCTTCACTGCCCTTTCAGTCATTGTGACCTTAGATCGTACCAGAACTATGGTCTTGACAAAGCACAATGTGTTAAATTTACCAGACAAGGATAACCTATGTTCAGGACTCTGGACATTTCCATAGTCAACATCAACTAAACCTATTTGATCGTACCTTTCTTTATGTACATGCAATAGCATCAATTGGTTAAGCTTTCTCTGAGTCGTGTTTGAACTCAGATAAGATTTAATACGCACGATATCACTAAACGAGCGTTCACTACACGTAATGGAGGCAGGCATCACTATAATTAACTTTGTTTACGTAATCACAGAGGAGATAAGAATTACTGGTCAGGTGTCAGTGATTGCACGTGTGTAACTACATTACGTAGGATTAACTGCTCAAGGGAATCGTGAACACAAAGTTCATACTCAAGGTTGTTAGATGTGTATGCACAGTAGTCTTGCAGGAAGGAAGTCTGAGCCCTAGAATGAGGTTACACTCACTAATTATGCTGTGGACGTCTATCCTTTGCATCCTCGGGAAGCGAATCTTTACACTGGACATACATTTTGTACTCTACTTCGTTAAAACTCTCAGTTATGGGTATTATAATGAGGTCCAGAGCTTCATAATGTGTCTTTCTGTAAAGATCTTCAGATGCGTAGCTACCTTCCGGTGGAACACAATCCTCTTCTAGCCTAGCTGGAACTCTTCTAAATCGAGGATGTAAGGGTACATCTTCCTGACAGGAACCTAGTGGCTGTACTTTCCTTCAGAAAAGACTAGCCCTTTCATCATTGCGCATATTTCAAAGAGTTTTATCAGTCATACTACCAATAGCTTATATATATATATATATATATATATATATATATATATATATATATATATATATATATATATATGAATAGAAACGACATAATATTAAGGAACGTTTCTGCACACGCGGAAGAGAAATAACGAATAAATGAAAAATGAGGCGAACCGCCTCATTTTTCATTTATTCGTTATTTCTCTTCCGCGTGTGCAGAAACGTTCCTTAATATTATGTCGTTTCTATTCATTTATATACTGCGTGGTCATTGCAGTTAAATGCATATATATATATATATATATATATGTGTGTGTGTGTGTGTATATATATATATATATATATATATATATATATATATATATATATATATATATATATATATACAGGGTGGGCGGAAAGTAGCTCCCTAATTTAAATTACATATAAATTATGTATAAATTGTGATTGTATTGTTATATTGTTACGGTGTGTTCTCTAAAGTGGTACAATTGTAACGGTTATCTATTTTTCTCTAAAGTGTTCTCTTTGTGTTCTCTAAAGTGGTACAATTGTAACGTTCATTTTTTTTTTTCATTTCAGATTGAAGGGTAACATGGCTGAGCGTTTAACACTGCAGGAGCGTGCTCAGTTGGCGGCACGGTACGAAGTTTGGCAATCTGTCGTTCGAGTTCAAAGATGGTTGCGGGCCATTCACGGACCACGTGCCCAAGTGGACCCGAAAACAATCAAGAACTGCCACTCGAAGCTCATGACCACGGGGTCTGTGGCAGATGTTCGAAGATGTGGTCGCCCTTCGACATCCAGGGCCCAGGAGACGGTGCAGGCAGTTCAGGAAATGTTCGCACGGAGTCCACGAAAGTCAACTCGCCAGGCAGCTCGGGAAAGTGGACTCTCCCGCTACTCAGTGCGAACTGTGCTGAAGAAGGAGCTGAACTGGCGTGCGTGGAAGCCGCATTACTGCCAATCTCTCTCGGACGAGGACTGCGACATTCGCATGGAGTTCGGGGAAATCATGCTGGCTTGGCATGAAGACTGGCCCCATCTCTTCCGCAACATCCTCTGGAGCGACGAGGCGGTGTTCCACGTCGGAGGCTTTGTCAACCGCCACAATTGCCACTACTGGGCAGGAGAGGATCCCATGGTTACCGCTGAAAAACGGCAGAATCGGTTCAGTGTAACGGTGTGGTGTGGTATGACCTCAGATCAGGTTGTGGGCCCGTTCCTTCTGCGCAACACCATGAATGCTGAGCGGTACTTTGCTATGTTGCGAAACGAGGTCTGGCCGGTTGTCAGCACATGGGAGAACATCGACGATCTGATATTTATGCAAGATGGCGCCCCTCCGCACTTCGCTCTTGTTGTCCGTGAGTGGCTGGATGCCTACTTCCCTGGGCGTTGGATGGGTCGTCGTGGTCCACATCAATGGCCAGCCAGGAGCCCCGACTTGACACCGTGCGACTTCTTTCTTTGGGGGTGGGTAAAGGAAGAAGTCTACCGCACCAAACCGAGGACATTGGAAGAACTGGAGGACCGAATTCGGGAAGTCATGTCCTCCATCCCGCCGGAGTTCCTGCTAAAGTCAGTGGACGCCATTCCTGGGCGGCTCCAGAAGCTGGTGGAAAGAGTTGGAGCCCACATTGAATTTTAGAGAAAACCTACCATGTATGCCTACCTTTTCATATTATTTCTTCTGAAATAAATGGATAATATACGTATTTTTTTACCAATCCAAAATAGGGAGCTACTTTCCGCCCACCCTGTATATATATATAATTAGGGTGTGTCTAAGGCATAGAGTGAGAAATTCAAAAGCAATGTTTTACATCAGCCAGGTCGAATTATCATACCACCTCATGTAAAAATTCTATATATGAAGTTTTATCACTATAGCAAAATATTTAGGACTTGCCCAGTGCAATCAAAGTTGAGAAGCAAATGTTTTGTGTCGATGATTAGTTTATGGCGACGGTGTGCCTAGTCTACTGGTTTTATTTCAAGCTATGCTTGGATTTGAAACATCGCAACCGTTTTAAAATATGTTGTTAGTTTAACCTTTCAGCATATAAATTTTTTTGTGTTTCACTTTTAAGTTTTCTTGTGGTTGTGAGATGTATTTTAATTTATTGCGTAAGCCTTATGTTTAACACTTCGGGTTTGTATGTAATATTCATTTTAACTAAATTTATTCTTAGACTACGGTTACAGGTGCACATCGCCATAAGAAATTATCAGGGCAATTTATATCGACTTGTTATCGTGTTTTATTTTTTTGCCTTGGAATAATTACCTATATAACGACGAGTAAGACATTTGCTGCTAATTCATTAATATTATCAGTCCAATAAAGTGAATGTTTTTATTCGGTCACTATTTCAGATATTTAATTATTTTTTTCTACTTTACAGGTAAAATGGCGGAGGCAACAAGAAAGAAGACAGAGATTTGGTTGATTGGTGGTACAGAAGACCACTTTCATCCTTCTAAGCTACCTTCACGTGGTGAGGTTTTAAAAGTGTTGTTCGATTTTCATACACGTAAGAAATTGAAGTTGGATGAGAGCATAAAGGAAACTGTTGCAATGATTCTTCCAATTTGGGAACAAGCACGGATACCAACAAGGGTGAAGAATCATGTCTGGGATCAGCTACGACGTCTTCAGAAGGAATTGCAAAACCTCAAGAAGCGTATATCAAGAATGTCAACAACTGAAGAGAGAAATCGTGAAACTTTAAAAAATTTGTTGGATGATCTCTTTGATATTGCACATCAAGATGCCATGACTATGATAAAGATAGAAGAGGATCGACAGTTTCTGAAAGCTCAACGTGAAAAAGGACGACATGGTTTCATATCAGGCATTGATGTTAACCTCGCAAAGCAAGAGGCCAAGGCCTTACAAAGATCAATAGCTGTTGCAGATCGTGAGGAACGGGTTCGTGCAGAAACAGACAGAGTGAATGAGGTTGCAGTTCTTGAATCGTCAAGCGAAGAATCTTCACCTTCAGACACTACCGAAAGTGAATCTGAGCTATCAACATCTTCACGTCCGCCGCAGCGATGGAAGGGAACCATCTCTGTAGTTACGCAGGATGTAGCAGCAGGAATGCCTCATACATTTTCTCTACTTTGGCTGCATTTACATCCAATCAGTTTAAAGCACCAGTTGGTGAACTTATGATTAGTCCATCTGCAATACACCGAGCGAGGAGAGATAGACGTGCAGCCTTAGCATCTGAGATCAGAGAATCTTTCAACCCACAAGTGCCACTAACTTTGCACTGGGATGGGAAGATAATGGCCGACTATACAGGAAATGAGCGAGAATCTGTGGATCGTCTTCCGATAATGGTTTCTGGGAAGGATATAACCAAGCTACTCGCTATACCCAAACTGCCATCAGGCACAGCTGCAGTTATGGCAGAAGCTTGCATGGCTGAGATCAGAAGCTGGGGTCTTGAACAGAGAATTGTAGCTATGTGCTTCGACACAACGGCATCTAACACAGGTTTGAAAGGTGGTGTTTGTATGAAACTTGAAAGTGAGTTAGAGAAGGATCTTCTAAACCTTGCCTGTCGACATCATGTGTCTGAAGTTGTTTTAGCAAAGGTGTTTTCGCTACATGATGCTGCTAAGTCTCCAAATATTGATACCTTTTCTCATTTTCGCAACTTTTGGCCAAAGACTGACCAAACAAAATATCGCACGGCTCTGGAGGATGCCGAAGTAGCAGAGGGCATTGAAGGAGTTAGAGGAACTGTTATAAATTTTACCATACAGCAACTGAGCACTAAACATCCCAGAGACGACTACGAAGAACTTTTGGAGCTGACAGTCATCTTTCTAGGAGGAGAACCACCGAAAGGAATAAAGTTCAGATACCCAGGAACATTTCACCGAGCGCGTTGGATGGCACGTGCAATATATGCTATCAAGATGTGTCATTTTAAAGACCAGTTTCCCATTCAACAGCGTCAAAGTATAATGAGGGCATCTCGACAATCATACTCTCAAACGGTATGGAAGCACTTAAATCGAGTGGCACTATTCACAACTACGGTGTACATCAAGCACTGGTTTTCCTGTCCATCACCAAATGAAGCCCCACGGAACGATCTTCAGTTCTTGAAGGCGCTGCACAGTTACCCAGATAAAGAAGTTCTCGACATCTTTGGTATCTGTCTGAAACATTGGTGGGTCTCAATCTTTTCGATGATTCAGTCACCGTCGATGAAAAACGACTCATGGTCCAGAATATGCACAAGATTCAAGGATCTGATGAACCTCCAAAAAGACACCCTCCTGTACATGATCCCTCTTCAAAATCACTACACGACTTTTATACCACTTCCACCAAGAACCTTTTCCAGATCCTTGAATTGGATGGAGCATTTTTAGACCTTGACCAGCAACAATGGGAGGCAGAGAAGTCATATAATGAGGCAAAAGATGTCGTTTCAGCCCTACGAGTGAGTAATGACTTGGCAGAAAGGGGAGTTGCCCTCATGCAGTCTTTCAATGAATCACTGGTCAGAAATGAACAGCAGAAACAATTCGCCCTGCAAATGGTTGAGTACCACCGGAACAAATTTCCGAAAGCTCAAAAGCAGTAAATAGAACAATTATATAGTGTTTCTCTTTCTTTTAATATCATATTTGGTTGTTAAGGCATTCATTTTGTAACATTTATTTGGAAAATTGTAATATTGCTAATTTTGTCTAATTGTATAATTTTCCTAAGCCTTGGGCAAGTCCTAAATTTACTCCAATTTTTCTAAAAATTGGCAAATATCATTTTTTTCTTTAGTGGAACCCAATAAGAACCTGGCCAATATAAATGTCAAAACTTCATAAAATAGACACACCCTAATATATATATATATATATATATATATATATATATATATATATATATATATATATATATATGATGAATAAAACCACGAAGGAAAAAAGAAACACAAAGGGGTGCTCAAGCGCTTTCGTCTAATGACATCCTCAGGAACACTGGAGTGAAAGGACAGATCAAGGCAATATATAGGTTACAAAAATAAACATACATACATACATATTCACATATAT